>JAWQFJ010000036.1:87412-139912 GCA_034096865.1 Theodoxus fluviatilis
GGAAGAAATGAAAGTTATTCTTAGTGAGCAATGGACGACTCACGGTTCTCTGGAGCTCGCGGATGATCAGGTTGCGAGATTTCCCCTGAAGCACCACTTGGCACTGTGGAGAGAACAGAACTTCTGACTTGACACTGTGGAGAGAACAGAACTTCTGACTTGGCACTGTGGAGAGAACATAACTTCTGACTTGGCACTGTGGAGAGAACAGAACTTCTGACTTGACACTGTGGAGAGAACAGAACTTCTGACTTGACACTGTGGAGAGAACAGAACTTCTGACTTGACACTGTGGAGAGAACAGAACTTCTGACTTGGCACTGTGGAGAGAACAGAACTTCTGACGGTCGGCAGAGACAAAGAAAAACAGAACATCTCAATTTTAGCAGTGACAATCACATGTTCACACTCACATGCATGCATGAACACAGATATGCATGCCAACACACACACACACACACACACACACAACTACACATACACACACACACACAAACACACACTCACTCACACACACACACACACACACACACACACACACACACACACACACACACACACACATACATTACAGACCTGTCTTACACACACAAATCCATACAGTCTGCAGACACACATATATATACTACAAACCTGATTAACATACACACACACACACAAACACATACATTAATGCAGACCTGATCAATACACACACAAATCAGTACACACTACAGACACATATACATCTACATTACTCACTACACACAATCACACACAAACATATACATTAATGCAGACCTGATAAATACACACACACACAAATCAGTACACACTACAGACACACATAGTTTACACCAGTGCTTCAGATTGTTGGCGCGCCCGCGCCATTGGCGCATATTTTATCAGAATGGCGCGTTACTTTCAATGTGTATGCGCCAGCCGGGCGCGTCATAAAAATCGCCAACTTGTATCAATCCTCGGTCCATCTGTACCACTAAGCCACACCAAGCACATGTGGCCACACCACGGAGTACCAAACCGACGCCAAATTGCTGCTTTGCCTAGCATCGATGCATCGCTCTGTGTGATTGGCTAACAGCCAGCAGACAACCAATCAGCGAACATCTATCAGTTTACCTTGCACAGACTCGCTCACGTGTGCGGAATCAAGATGCCACCGAAGAAAAGGCTTAGAAAAGAAACTGAAGAAAACCAACGTCAGTTGACGTTGTCTTCAATGTTTTGCAAGAATAAAGCAAGCGGTAACTGTTTAGTTTTTATCTCTTACTAGCTGAAAATTGAAGCGATCGTTTTTTCTCTCCCTTCTCCCAGATCAGCCAGCCGGCACGTGTTTTCCCCACGCCCCTTCCAACTCCTGCCTCCCGCACTCCAACCTTTCTCCCCCTTCCCTCTTCTCTTAGATGTCGGCAAGGCGGCATGTGTATCCCCCTCCCTTTCCTCCCCCGCCTCCATCGTTTAGTGGGTCAGTGATCTAGCAAGTTCAGAACTAAACTGAACTGAACTGATCTAGCAAACTGTCGTCTCTAAAAATAGCTAAGTGCCGCGAACTCGTCGCGAGGAGGGCCTGGGGAGGGGGTAAACCGTAAAGAGGCAAGAGATCTAGACCGGAGAAGGGGGAAAAGGGATAAAAGAGGGATAGGTGTGGGGCGGGTTTAAAGAGGGAAGAGATCTAGAGCGGAGAAGAAGAATAAAAAGAGAGGGACGGGTGGGTGGGTGGGATGGGTTCAGTACCGTAAACCTAGTGTCACCTGAAGTGATAGTCAGGCTCGCTGTCGTGTTGGGTTTTGCGTCGTTTTGCTCTTGATGATATCGGTTGTGGAAATGTGAACTGTGAGAGTGTAAGGTTGTATGCGTCAAACTTCCGGAAAGAAGGTGAATGAGCGAATACTAGAGGAGTGATTTTGTGTTTGACTGGTTGAAGCAGATCTCTGTTAGATTTCATTGTGTTAGGCCCTAAAACCAAGTTTGTTTAAACAAAACATCATGCTACCAAGAAAGAATAGAGTGGGTTTTGAGTGATCATGACTCTGTGTCAACAGAACGAAATGTTAAAAGAGACAATTAAACAACTGAAAGACACACAGCTTGACATGTGTTTGTTTATTTTTTATTTTTTGCTTTTTTAATTATTCATTTGTGTGTGTATGGGGGGCGGGATGCTGTAGGGGTGTCATGTGTGGGGTGGAGGGTCATTCTGTTTGAAGTGAAGGTTCGATTGTTAATGACCCATGTTTTTCAAAATTGACCCATCATTTTGCCTGGCCATGGGTCATTGGGCCCATGAAGTCTGAAAATAATCTGAAGCAATGTTACACTCTACACACACAACACACAAATTAATGCAGACCTGATCAATAAATATAATAATAAATAATAATAATGTGTGGATTTATAAAAACCGCTGGCGCTGAACCTCCAGGGTTTAGGCATTAAAAAAACAATCAACAACAAAATAAGATTGGGTTCGAACCCGCAACCTCTCGAGAAAAGAGGGGGGGAGAAAAAGTCAGGTTCGAACCCGCAACCTCTCACGTGTATAACAACGGGTGGGGTGCCTCTTTTCTCTCTCTCATACCATACTCACTTTATAAAAAAAGAAGCTTCTGTGCTGATTCGAACCCGTACGCGCATCCCCTACAACCAAGCATGTCCCAGCGACAAAAACATATTTGACGCGCTACCGAGTGAGCTAAACCATAAAGCTGTGAGGACCTTCAGTAAACCTGGAGGGATAAAAAAATCCTTCTTTCTCCTTCAAAAATGTCCAATCTCCTCGAAATTACGTCACGTTATTCGACGTCAAGGGTAGCCGCTACTCGAGAAAACTGGTATTTCATTTCCATAGGTTCTACTAATGGTATCTTTATGAAATTTTGCACAGGTGTTCAGCATCATAATACTATACTTCACACCAAATCTGATCAAGCTAACTGCCATACATTTTGTATTTTGAAGATGTTTATTTTCACTGACGGTGACACAATTGGTCAAAATGGTTACAGCACTTAAAGTGCACAAAAAGACAAAAACTTAGAGTTAGCATGTTACTATAATCTTAATTAACTTAAGTAAATACCTGTATTGCAGGAAAGCTCAGTGAAATAAAAGTGTTGAAGTTGGAAACTTCCGTGTCGATTTTTGACCTGGTTTCTGTCAATATAATCATCAAAGTAAAGCACATCTGGTCAACACTGCTCCTTGAAAATCTCTACTTGTAATCAGCACACATTGTTCAGTAGATGGTGAAAATTTCAGAACTGTACATGAAACTGTGACTCCCCACCATTTCTCCTCGTTGGGTCACAGTGCACAAAAACGCGATTTTGAGAAAACGAAGCTTGAACATTGGAAACTGTTGGTACACATTGTTCATCATCCACAGGAGAGAAATGCAACATCAGAATGCACCAGAACCATAAGTGGGACCCTCAGCTTTCTTCCTCTCTTCTTCCCTTCTTGTCTTCTGCAGCTTCTTTCTTGCTTTGGCCATCTTGTCCATGTGGGAAGTCTCGGACTTGCGTTTCCTAGCACCAGAGCTGAAACTGTTTCACCACCTGGGACTCCTGCATCTGTCATGCAGGATGCAATGGTGCTGGCTCCTCTGTTGAACTGGCACACTGCCATGGCTACTCCACACTCCAGAGTCTTCAACCCCACAAACTGTGTCTTTGGAATTCTTCTCCATATGCTGGCATGTGTGGACTCTCTGACTGGGAGAGATAAAGCTGTGAGGTTGGCGTGATAAGCTGACCCTGTGGCGTGAAGGGGGGGGGGGGGGGGGGAGAGATAAGGCTGTGAAGGCGGAGCGATGAGCTGCACTGGCGGCGTGACAGCGGGGGGGGGGGGGGGGGGATTCTCCATCGTGGTCAAAAGTTCAAGCACGCAGGAAAAGCGTTGTTTTTATGGACAAGCGTAGCAAGCATGTCGAAAGCGTAGCATGCTACGCCTAAAGCGTAGCATTTGGCAGGTCTGTTTTCTGCACATGGGACAAAGCAGAGGCTGAACAAGTTTATTGAGGCAAGAAAGCTGTGCAAGACAAAACACATTGTTGTTGCCCGAGTGGGGACTGTCTCGTTCAGTCAAGCAATTGACGGACTGCAAAGAGCCAGAGAAGTACGACAGTTTTCTAGCTGATGTGCTCACTGATGAAGTCTGTGGTGTCTGATGGGCATTTGAAGTTTGATGGGTGGCTGATGTCGAAGCCTGAGGAGCAGCTGATGTTGTAGTTGATGGTGTTGCACGAAGTGTAGTGCTGGGTGTTGCCGATCCAGAATCAGCTGTTGCAGATGAATCTACGTCATCGGTGTTTTCGGCTTGCAGTTGCAATGCTTTCTTTCGACCACGAGTTTTATTCGACTGCCGTCTGGAGCCTCTGAATGTATGTACAGTATGCCACTGCACCTTCGGCATGTTCACATTTAATATCCGACCTGATGAAAGTTTGAAAAGAGAAAAATACTCCAACTGACTGTACGGCACACGGAATAGACGCTCCCGATCTGCCTAAGGCAGATTTCGACCACGAGTTTCGTTCAGTCACGTCCTGGAGCCGATGATTGTACTGCACGTATGCCTGCTACTCCATCCTTGGCATATTCACATGTATTATTGATAAACTGACTGCTTGAAAAGAGCTACGACTGCTTGATAAGAGCGACAAATGGACTTTATCCACATATCGAGGCTCTGGGAGTTACTTCCCTTGTTTTCCAGACCAGATTACCGCGAATCTTTCATAATGCTGACTACCAAGAGCTGTGCTTGGGGACTATGTAAAACGGATAATAGATACCCTGAACGCTGTGTTGGCGTCAAATTCATTCCATTTGTGAAACCAGGAAAGAATATGTACCATCTAGATCGTTGCCTTCACTGAATAAAAGCCTGGAATCGCCCAGCTGACCAGTTGAACGTCAACACAATCACGCAGTACTCGTTCATTTGCAGCAAGGTAAGATCTCGCACGACGATTTGATTCAAGGCCTAGTGCTAATTTTTTTGATGGTCTGGTCTCAGTGTCACAGAAAATATGATGATTTAATCAATCACTGCTTTAAAAAATAAGTACGTTGCCCTATATTGCCCTATTTTGATCGACATTCTGAGTGAAATAGATCTATTTCGCTGTCCCGGCCGGCGAACTTGTTGCATGTCCGTACGACGTTGTCCTACTTCTGCAACTTAAACCCAGTGATATTTAATGCTCTCACCGATGTAGAAAATAAATGAGTTGCGCTCGATTTAACACATGCGCTACAGTGAATATGCGCAAGTGAAGGAACAGTGTAGCACACATTGATTTGCGTACCCGATTGATCACACGTGGAAGTAACGCTGAAAATGGTCGTTATCGGCAACATTTCCGGACACTGTACCTGAGGTACTCTGTACTCTGTCCGATCGGACAGAGTACCTCAGGTACAGTGTCCGGAAATGTTGCCGATAACGACCATTTCAGTGTAACGTGTTGTACGCGCTGGGTTATGTTAATGCCTTCACCAATGTCGACAATGATTGAATATGAGTTCGATTTAACACACGCATTATAGTGAATATACCCAAGTGAAGAATCATCGTAGCACAAATTGATTCGCGTATCCGATTGATTATTCGTGAAACAAACGTGTTCTACGCTGTTTTGTTAATGGTCTCACCCATGTCGAAAATAATTGAGTTGCGCTCGATTTAACACACGCGCTACAGTGAATAATACGCAAGTGAAGGAACATTGCAGCACACATTGATTTGCGTACCCGATTGATCACACGTGGAAGAAACGTGTTGTACGCGCTGGGTTATGTTAATGCCTTCACCGATGTCGAAAATGATTGATATGAGTTTGATTTAACACACGCGCTACAGTGACTGTATGCAAGTGAAGGAACGTCGTAGCACAAATTGATTCGCGTATCCGATTGATTATTCGTGAAACAAACGTGTTATACGCTGTTATGTTAATGCTCTCACCAATGTCGAAAATGATTGATTTGCGCTCGATGGCTGTAATGCCCACGCCATGCCCCATCAAGTAGGTGCACACATCCACAAAAGAAAAGTCTGGTAAGATACTAATGTCCGAAGATCCAGACAGAAGTGCAGGGTTGGACAACACGAGGTTGCCGTCTCTCAGTTTTTCGCCTATCACTTCAGATCGATCTTCTACACACAACTCGGGATCTACGGGTAAACCCAAGTCCTTGGCTATCCCAACAAGTTCAAGAAGTTCTTGCCTCTTACTCTGACCCACAACCACACCTCTGTCTCGCAAGAAACGTTGCAGTTCGCTCACAGTCACTCGCTTTGTTTCCATTGTCGCCATCTTCGATCATGGTCCTGATTTCAGGGGAGATAACTCGCGTAACACATTCGCTGCTGACTCGTGCATGAGGTCCATTGACTGAGAGGTGCACAGAGCGAGCAGACGGCAAGGCGCGAAATAGGCGGTCACGTGACCAAATCCAACCAATCACAGATGGGGATTCTGTCAGAAAACCAAGACGCGGTTGATGATTGGTTAGACACGCCAGATGAGTGCCTCATGAATATTGATCGGCAGAGCTGCCTGTCTTCCATATTTGGAACACAATTGCGTCAGCCTGGAAGCCGCGAGATCTCGCTTTCGAACGATATCTTACATGCTGTAAACAAAAATGGCGGCGAGCGGACAGCGTGCGGTGAAACACGGCAATTTTTCACAGAAAACGACACAATTTTCAGCTGCAACGGAGTAAATTCTTGAAGGGTGGGTGTGCAAAAGTCTGTTTTATAGTGGTTTTTATAAGTTTCTAAGCTATCTCAGGGGTCTCAATGTGAAAAGCAGTGTTCATATGAGCTGACGATACCAAAATCTCAAAGTAGCCAAAAATTAATATTTTAACGGTTTTGTCGACCCGCGGCTACCCTCAAATGATCACGTCACACATGCCAAAACTTCCCTTGAGTCGGGACAGAGTTCCGTCCCTTGCCTTCTTTGCAACACCAAAACGTTAAAAAAAGTCACTTTCTATTCAAACCTCGATTCTGAAAATTTGATACATTTAATCGGACCTAACTTCCAGTAAGTGTGCAAAATGTCAAGGAAATCCATCCAGTAGTTTTTGAGATATCAGCCGTTAAGTCGGGACTGACAGACACACAGACAGACACACACACACACACACACAGACAGACAGACACACACACACACACACACACACACACACACACACACACACACACAGACAGACAGAAAAAGCTGTGAGGACCTCCAGTAAACCTGGAGGGATAAAGCGCCTTACCAATGAGTTAAGACATGCTCAAGGCGCATACATACACAACCATTACAATATACAATAACAGTCAATCACCTCAAGCACAACTTAATAAACTTAATAACATAAGAGTCAGACATTCACACACACAAATCGACACATACACGACACATACATTACACACTACACACACACATTACACACTCATACTACACACCTGATTGACAAGCTCCTCAGGAACCACCGATGCAGGTACCATGGGACGTTGTCCTCCAACGATGACCCCCGATCTACGACCACGACCAAGGGTCACAGTTCGCTGCATGCGGCTGAAGCTCTGAGCACTGTTCCTAGACGTTCCTGCTACACCGCTGCTTCCTGTCACTCCTCCGCCACCTCCACCTCCACCACTGCCACCTGCTCCTCCACTGCCACCACCACCACCGCCTGAACCCCATCGTCTGAAACAGAGGACATGGGATTGGCAAGGTGTATGCAAGATAAGAAACAGAGGACATGGGATTGGCAAGGTGTATGCAAGATAAGAAACAGAGGACATGGGATTGGCAAGGTGTGGGCAAGATAAGAAACAGAGGACATGGGATTGGCAAGGTGTGGGCAAGATAAGAAACAGAGGACATGGGATTGGCAAGATGTGGACAAGATAAGAAACAGAGGACATGGGATTGGCAAGGTGTGGGCAAGATAAGATACAGAGGACATGGGATTGGCAAGGTGTATGCAAGATAAGAAACAGAGGACATGGGATTGGCAAGGTGTGGGCAAGATAAGAAACAGAGGACATGGGATTGGCAAGGTGTGGGCAAGATAAGAAACAGAGGACATGGGATTGGCAAGGTGTGGGCAAGATAAGAAACAGAGGACATGGGATTGGCAAGGTGTGGGCAAGATAAGAAACAGAGGACATGGGATTGGCAAGGTGTGGGCAAGATAAGAAACAGAGGACATGGGATTGGCAAGGTGTGGGCAAGAAAAGAAACAGAGGACATGGGATTGGCAAGGTGTGGGCAAGATAAGAAACAGAGGACATGGGATTGGCAAGATGTGGACAAGATAAGAAACAGAGGACATGGGATTGGCAAGGTGTGGGCAAGATAAGAAACAGAAACTGGCAGAGAAGGGAGAAAGAGTAGCAACACCAGCAGCAAGATAGGTACGAACAGCAGGAGGAGGAGCAGCAGCAGAAATGGAAGCAGAAATGGAAGCAGAAGAAGAAGAAGAAGAAGAAGAAGAAGAAGAAGAAGAAGAAGAAGAAGAAGAAGAAGAAGAAGAAGAAGAAGAAGAAGAAGAAGAAGAAGAAGAAGAAGGGCAAAGCCCATACGACTTACATGCTTGACCTTGACCTTTTCATGACCTTGACCTTCAGGTGACCTTCAAGGTCAAGGTCAAACAACTAAACCTACCAATGACATCATACACTAAGAACTGCTTTACACATTTTCCCTACCAAAATACATGTGACCTTGACCCAAGGTCAAGGTCATCCAAGGTCATGCAACACAAAGCTGTTAATTCAAGACATAGGAAGCACAATGGTGCTTATTGGCACTTTCTACCATGAGATATGGTCACTTTTAGTGGTTCATTACCCCATTTTGGGCACATTTCATAAGGGTCAAAGTGACCTTGACCTTGATGATATGTGACCACATGTGTCTTTCATAGTTCAGGGTCAAGGTCACTTCAAAATATGTATACAATCCAACTTTAAAGAGCTCCTGCTACCTTGACCTTGAAGCAAGGTCAAGTTACTGTGTATGTTTTTTGACGCCTTGTCATCTACACCATCATGCCAAATTGGGTGTTGATAGACTTAATAGTCTCCGAGAAAAATCCAACGTTAAAGTTTTTCTACTGATTACAGGACGCCCGGACGCCCCGACGCCCTGACGCACGGACGGACGACACGGGTGACCTAGTATGAAAGTATAACATGTGTACTACAATGCTATGAAGTTTGGAAGAGTTATCTTCCATAGTTCAGGGTCAAGGTCACTTCAAAATATGTATACAATCCAACTTTAAAGAGCTCCTGTGACCTTGACCTTGAAGCAAGGTCAATCAAACTGGTATCAAAAGATAGGGATTACTTTGCCCTATACACCATTTATAGGTCAGGTATCCAATCTCAAAAACTTCAGAGAAAATTGGGAAAATGTGAAAAATGGCTGTTTTTTAAACAACATTTACGGCCCCTGCGACCTTGACCTTGAAGCAAGGTCAAGTCACTATGTATGTTTTTTGACGCCTTGTCATCATACACCATCATGCCAAATTAGGTGTTGATAGACTTAATAGTCTCCGAAAAAAATCCAATGTTAAAGTTTTTCACGTTCGCCCGGACGGACGACACGGGTGAGTACATAGACTCACTTTTGCTTCGCTTGTGAGTCAAAAAGGACAAGAAGAAAAAGGAGGAGGAGGAGGAGGAGCAGCAGGAGAAGGAGCAGGAGAAGGAGAAGCAGGAGCAGATGCAGGAGCAGAAGGAGGAGCAGGAGGAGGAAAAAGGAAGAAAGGACAAAGAAAGAAGGAAGAAGGAAGAAGAAGAAGAAGAAGAAGAAGAAGAAGAAGAAGAAGAAGAAGAAGAAGAAGAAGAAGAAGAAGAAGAAGAAGAAGAAGAAGGGGGAGGAGGAGGAGGAGGAGGAGGAGGAGGAGGAGGAGGAGGAGGAGGAGGAGGAGGAGGAGGAGGAGGAGGAGGAGGAGGAGGAGGAGGAGGAGGAGGAGGAGGAGGAGGAGGAGGAGGAGGAGGAGGAGGAGGAGGAGGAGGAGGAGGACGAAGAAGAAGAAGAAGAAGAAGAAGAAGAAGAAGAAGAAGAAGAAGAAGAAGAAGAAGAAGAAGAAGAAAGGGGAGAAGAGGAGGAGGAGGAGGAGGAGGAGGAGGAGGAGGAGGAGGAGGAGGAGGAGGAGGAGGAGGAGGAGGAGGAGGAGGAGAGGAGGAGGAGGAGGAGGAGGAGGAGGAGGAGGAGGAAGAGGAGGGAGAGGAGGAGGAGGGAGGAAAGGGGGGGGGGGGGGGGGGAGGAGGAGAGGAGAGGAGAGGAGAGGAGGGGGGAGAGAGAGAGAGAGAGGAGGAGGAGGAGGAGGAGAGGAGGAGGAGGAGGAGGAGGAGGAGGAGGAGGAGGAGGAGGAGGAGGAGGAGGAGGAGGAGGAGGAGGAGGAGGAGGAGGAGAGAAGAGGAGGAAGTGGTGGTGCTGTGAGGGAAGAGCAGAAGCAGGAGGAGGAACAAAGCGAAGGAAGTGAGGGTAGAAGAGGAGATGAAGCAGTGGCGTTCGGAGGAGAAGGAGAAGCAGAGCAACAGAAGCAGTAGCAAAATATAAGGAGCAGAGGGTAGGGAACTGAAGTGGAGTAAAGGGAGACAATTGCAGACAAAAGAAGAGGAGCAGGAAGGGGAGCAGTGGGGAAGAGGCAGAAGCTAGAGGAGCAAGAGAAGTGAGAAGCAGCAGCAAGCATAGGAGGAGGAGAAGGAGAGGAAGAGAAGCAGTAGGAAGACATATGGTGCAGAGGGTAAGCAACAGAAGTGGAGGATGGGTGGATGGATGGACAGCGTTTTACGACCTATCAGCCTTGTAGGCTATGTAAGGCCATTTAGCACGCAAATCACTAGAAGTAGAACAGTTTGAAGTAAATGCTAATCAAGTCACGGTGTCCCTAGTTATTCGCCTCTTACGAATCGCGTAGGGAGACATGGTGGGTCAATTTATTCACTGTTTACAAGGACGCCACACATGAACAACGGACGTAAATGTATGTACATGAACAGGATCAAGACTAACATCCAGTCTTTGCGACTTAAACGCACACGAATTTAGAGGCTGATCGAGTTATTCTCGAGACAGAACTGTCGGTTACTTTCTTCGCACCCGTGCAGCTTGCTCGTGCTGGTTCTGCCTTGTTGATGACCTGCTGCGAGTCCTCGTGGTGCCCGCGTGGCCCGAGATGTCGCCGGGTTTGTTGTGTCTGGCGGCGGCTGGGTGACGGTTAACCTGTGACGGGGCTGGAGCGGATGGATTCTCAGCTGCTGGTGAATCCAGCGTCTGACGACTTGTGCACGATCGCTCCCCGGTAACATCTCGGCTTTGGGTCACGGGAAGCCTCACGCTTGGCCGACGACATGATCGCGAACGCGTTGCCCCTCGCGATTGCCAGCGAGATTCTCTGGAACAGGAACTGTGTCTGGCGCGGGTCATCTGTCGACAGTGCAATCCGCTGGCCGATCTCTCGGATAAGTTCCGTTGCTGCCGGTCCGACGACTCCGGTCGTTTCAACAGCGAACGGGACGAAGTGGTACCGTTCCGAGATAGAGGCGTACTTCCTCCTTTTCGAACCTTCGGCGGTCCGGCAGGCGATCCCTAGGTCGATGGCAGAGTCTGTCATTGAAGACGGCGCAAAAGAATCAGTGCAGGTGGCGTCCCAAACAAGTGACTTGCCGTTCTTGAATGGGAATACCGTCATGCCGTCGGGGCGTCGCCCATCTCCTCTGTCAAGACCAACCGGTTCCATAACGGAATACAGGCCTGCGGAGTCGAGCGACCGTTTGATGACGTCGTTGAGAGCGGCGTGGCATGGGAATCTCCCGGCACTGTAGCGGCATGAAAGCGGGTGCAAGCCGTAGGTGTCGACCGTCTTGCCGCATCGACAGGAATGGCTCTGGCACATCTGCTGGCCGAGGCGGAGAGAGACAGCAATCCTGAGCGTCTCGTCGTCTAGGAGGGTGCCGAGAGATGTGGCGGGAATGGCGTGTAACCAGCATCCGCTGTTGGGTTGTGCGGCCGAGCCCAGACAAACCAAACGATGCTGGTTAACTCTCAAACGTTTTCTATGCATGATTTCGACCACCGGTGGTCGATAACAATAACACTTATAATTTAAATGTTAAAAAAATTTATTTCTTGAAAAAATTACATATCATTGAAGAAAAAGCATTGCTAAGCAAAAAAAGTTATAATATATTTCAGTTTAATTGCGAAAATATGCAAAAATAGTTATTTACTGCGCAGCAAAGCGTCTGCTTCCCGATCGCCATCTTAAATGTTTTAGCGTCACTGGTTTTGCTTCGCTGCTCGATAAAATCGTCAAATATGGACCAAGAATCATCTTCTGAAGATGATATTGCTTATGATTCAAGTGATGATGAAGTTTGGTGTGATGATGAATCGTCATTTTCAAGCAATGGCGAAAATATAGATCCAAACATCGACGGGATTGATTATCGAAGGTGCGTGTTGCTATTTTTATCTTTGTTTCATCGGACGTATTTGCTTCTTTTTATTCTGTAAATTGTTCTTGGATATAGCTAGGGTGAACTCATACATTTTATTTCAAAACTGGCGAGAACAACACAGAGATGTAGAAGAATTGAAAAGGAATGCAAAGTATAATCAGCTGGCCTTCACTGAAGAACTTATAAGACAACGGGGGGGGTTTGATGTTGATGTGGATGTGCCGGTTGCGGACAAGCCAGTCACATACACCATCCACAGCATCATCCCCAACATGTGCAAAACTAAAGACAGAAGAAACTGTAAGCTGTGCTACACTAAATTCAAAATAGAAAGGAAAACAAGAACTTACTCTGTAGCCTGCAACACATTCCTGTGTTTACAGGATGACCGCAACTGCCTGCTGGAGTACCACCAGATTTAATTGCATCGGCAGGCACATAGAACCAGTTTTTTTGTTGTTTTCATTTCACATTGACAGTTTTTGTGTGTGTAAATATGGTTTATGCACAAATGATTTATGTGTAACTTAGACAAGAGGAAAAGAAATACATTTTGAATAAGTAAGTTCACCTGTTGTTAAGTGCATTATTTTATGGGGTTTTTTTCGCCGAAAGCTTCAGACTAGTAGCTTTACAAAAAACTCTCTCAAATCACTAAATTTGATTGAAAAAATATGCAGATTGAAATTTTATGTGTAAATATAGTTGTATTTTATGTTAGAAATAAAGAAAACAAAAGAAACTATCCCCCCCCCAAAAAAATTGTTCTTTGTGATTGTAGAGTGTTGTCAATTTAGTGCGTTTTTTTGTTATTTTTTTCTGCATATTTTTATAAAAATAGTTTATACATAACAGTTTTTTCTCAAATCAAATATCATAGTAAGAAAGGTTAGTTTGTTCTGAATAAAATGGTATATAATATGTCATATTTTATATCAGCAATAACGTATATAAGCTTTGCTAAAGATAGTATGTGTAGTCTTAGCTTAACCCTCTTGTGCATGCAACGCCCGATAACGCCCGCCATTTTTTGTAAGCGCTTGTGCATAGACCGCCCGCTAACGCCCGGGGAGACCCCACCTATAAATAAAGAGAGATTCCCTGTCTATTTTTGGTCAGAGCCTCGGTTTGATTATACCCACAATGCACTGGGTCTTCCGTCCGCCTGAACAGCGTAAGTTTGGAATTTTTCGAGAGTAGCGTGTGCGTGAACGAATTTTTGATTTCAAGCGAAGTTTGTGCAGTTCAAAATGGAAACCGATGATGAAGCGTCCGTAGATGCAGAATCATTGTTCTTAGATGAGGACTCTGGTAGCGATTACGAGACTGATTTAGACGAAAACTCCGACTGGGAAGCACTTGAAGATGTCGTAGATGCGGACAGTGACTTGGAAGCAGACGGTGAGGGCAGCGATGTGAGCGAAGATGTGAGTTTTGGTGCGGTGGCGTCGGCGTCGACAATACCAAATGACAATTGGAAGAGGGAACTGTCAAACTTCGAAATTGAACAGTTTGCAGAGCATGTTGGACCTATCCATGATTTGCCAGTAGATGCAGATCCGATAGACTTCTTCCATCTTATGATTCCGGAGTCATTCTTCGCTCATTTGGCTGCTGAAACAAACCGTTTCGCAGAGCAAAGTCAGCAGTCGAAGGGCAAAGTTGACAGCAAGTGGAAGCCAACCACGCCCTCAGAGCTGAAAGTCTACTTCGCTGTCATGATAATGATGGGCATCCACAGACTTCCCAGGCGACGACTCTACTGGTCCGTGGATGATGATCTGAATGTGCCAGCAGTTTCAAAGTTGATAACTGAGAATCGCTTCTCAAAGCTAACTCAGTATTTACACGTGAATGACGAAGCTACAGCAGTTCCACGCGGTCAGGAGGGATACGATCCTCTTCACAAGTTGAGGCCTCTCATCAGCATTGTGAAGAAGACATTCAGCCAGCTTGGAGGCTGCCATCCTCACTGCCTTCACTGTCTTCACCTCAACCCAACGTCCACATCCACGCAAGAGTAAGGACCATGACAGACTGTGGTTTAGAATGTCTCTGTACAGAGCCCTGCATAAGGGAAATGTGCAAACCCCGCGCCAAGTCCAACATCCAGCATCGTTTGCTGGCAGAGCCATCACTGACCCTTGTGAACATGCTGTGGTTCGCATGGTTGGCAGGAAGAAAAACTGTGTGCAGTGCCAGAGTCTGAAGAGGCGAACGGCCAGTGGCCGAGGGGTACAGACTGTCTGGGGCTGTGTGCTCTGCAAGGTGAATCTGTGCAAAGGGGCTTGTTTTGCACAGTTCCATGTGAATTTGCAGTGAATGAGGGCAGCTGTTTTCTTCAGTTTCAGTTAGTTTCAGTGAATAAGGACAACTCTATATTCTCATTTGTGACACTGATGGGAATTTCATACTTGTGGTATCTAGTGTGAAGTGAGAAGTTTGTTACTGAAAGGTGTTTAGCTCAGTATCCATGGGAACCTGTTCAAACTTTAGTTTCAGTGAACAGTTTCAATGAATAAGGACTACTCCAGTTTTGCACAATTCCTTTGGAACCTAGTCCATATTTTCATTTGTGACACTGATGGGAATTTCATACTTGTGGTACCTAGTGTGAAGTGAAAAGTTTGTTACTGAAAGGTGTTTAGCTCAGTGTTCATGGGAACCTGTTCAAGCTTTAGTTTCAGTGAATGAGAACAACTCCAGTTTTGCACAATTCCTTTGGAACCTAGTCTATATTCTCATTTGGGACACTGATGGGAATTTCATACTTGTGGTACTTAGTGTGAAGTGAGAAGTTTGTTACTGAAAGGTGCTGTGTGAGGGTGTGAACTTTGGAAGGAGAGTCTTTGCACAGGAATCAGTAAGTTGGAAGGTAAGTCTTGCAAAGGAATCTGTTTGCATGAATATGTCTAAACCTTCATTTGTTTTATATCTTTGGTCTTTTTTCCTCTGTCTACCTCTTCTTTGTTGACTGGTGATTAGTAAATCAAGCATGTGCCCTTTCCAAAAGATTGCAAGATTTGAACTTGGATATTACTTTTTTTTCTCCATGTATTCATTTCTAAGAATGCTATTCATTTCTCTCCTTAAAGGAAGAGCAATCATCCTTCAATTCATCAGCAATTTTCTTTTTGCTTTAATTTGATTGAGAAATTTTGAAATAAATTTTGATTGTAAGTACCCAATGGAATTTCGTGAGTTGCCTCCCTTACCTGTTGTTTTTGTAGTGATTACGTGACTAGTGGCTCATGCACAAGAGGGTTAAAAAAAGCCTGAAAATGACAAACGTTTAAGAGTTAAGACGGGGTCTGAGCTCGTTCGCGACAGCTCGACTGGCAGTGCGATCCCAATTGTGCTGGGATTCCGGGATCTCGGCATATGGGAGCCCCTTCTGTGTTCTAATTGCAACCAACAACAACCAAAAAAAAACAAAAACAAGAAGGGCAAAGCCCATACGACTCACATGCTTGATCTTGACCTTTATATGACCTTGACCTTCAGGTGACCTTCAAGGTCAAGGTCAAACAACTAAACCTAGCAATGACATCATACACAAAGAAATGCTTTACACATTTTTCCTACAAAAATACATTCGACCTTGACCCAAGGTCAAGGTCATCCAAGGTCATGCAACACAAAGCTGTTAATTCAAGGCATAGGAAGCACAATGGTGCTTATTGGCACTTTCTACCATGAGATATGGTCACTTTTAGTGGTTCACTACCCCATTTTGGTCACATTTCATAAGGGTCAAAGTGACCTTGACCTTGATGATATGTGACCAAATGTGTCTCATGATGAAAGTATAACATGTGCCCCACATAATTATTAAGTTTGAAACAGTTATCTTCCATAGTTCAGGGTCAAGGTCACTTCAAAATATGTATACAATCCAACTTTGAAGAGCTCCTGTGACCTTGACCTTGAAGCAAGGTCAACCAAACTGGTATCAAAAGATAGGGCTTGCTTTGACCTATATACCACTTGTAGCTAAGGTCGCCATTCTCAATAACGTGGGAGAAAATTGGGAAAATGTGAAAAATGACTGTTTTTGAGACCCCATTTATGGCTCCTGTGACCTTGACCTTGAAGCAAGGTCAAGTCACATGTATGGTTTTAGAGGCCTTGTCATCATACACCATTATGCCACATTTGATGTTGATATACTTCATAGTGTCCGAGAAAAATCCAACATTTAAGTTTTTTTACGCCCGGACGGACGGACGGACGGACGACACGGGTGAGTACATAGACTCACTTTTGCTTCGCATGTGAGTCAAAAAAATGTGTATTCAGTTGACAAGCTAAAAAAAAAAAAAAAAATTCTTACCCTGAACCCACAGGGGGAAGAAGTGGAGGAAAAGGGGGATAAAAAAGGAAGTAGCAGAAGCAAGAGGAGGAGGAGGAAGAGGAGCAGAGCAGAAGAAACAGAAGCAAGAAGAGGATGACAACAGAGAAGCAACAGCAAAAGAGAAGGAAGGAGGGGAGAGGAAGGAGTAGAAGCAAGAGGAGCAGCAAGGGAAGGCATGAAAGCAAGAGGAGCAGCAAGGGAAGGCGTGAAAGCAAGAGGAGCAGCAAGGGAAGGAGTAGAAGCAAGAGGAGCAGCAAGGGGAGGCGTGAAAGCAAGAGGAGCAGCAAGGGAAGGAGTAGAAGCAAGAGGAGCAGCAAGGGGAGGAGCAGCAAGGGAAGGCGTGAAAGCAAGAGGAGCAGCAAGGGAAGGAGTAGAAGCAAGAGGAGCAGCAAGGGAAGGAGTAGAAGCAAGAGGAGCAGCAAGGGAAGGAGTAGAAGCAAGAGGAGCAGCAAGGGAAGGAGTAGAAGCAAGAGGAGCAGCAAGGGAAGGTGTAGAAGCAAGAGGAGCAGAAAGGGAAGGTGTAGAAGCAAGAGGAGCAGCAAGGGAAGGAGTAGAAGCAAGAGGAGCAGCAAGGGAAGGAGTAGAAGCAAGAGGAGCAGCAAGGGAAGGTGTAGAAGCAAGAGGAGCAGCAAGGGAAGGAGTAGAAGCAAGAGGAGCAGCAAGGGAAGGAGTAGAAGCAAGAGGAGCAGCAAGGGAAGGTGTAGAAGCAAGAGGAGCAGCAAGGGAAGGTGTAGAAGCAAGAGGAGCAGCAAGGGAAGGAGTAGAAGCAAGAGGAGCAGCAAGGGAAGGTGTAGAAGCAAGAGGAGCAGCAAGGGAAGGTGTGAAAGCAAGAGGGGCAGCAAGGGAAGGAGTAGAAGCAAGAGGAGCAGCAAGGGGAGGTGTAGAAGCAAGAGGAGCAGCAAGGGAAGGAGTAGAAGCAAGAGGAGCAGCAAGGGAAGGAGTAGAAGCAAGAGGAGCAGCAAGGGAAGGAGTAGAAGCAAGAGGAGCAGCAAGGGAAGGCGTGAAAGCAAGAGGGGCAGCAAGGGAAGGAGTAGAAGCAAGAGGAGCAGCAAGGGAAGGAGTAGAAGCAAGAGGAGCAGCAAGGGGAGGAGCAGCAAGGGAAGGAGCAGAAGCAAGAGGAGCAGCAGGAGGACAAGATTGAGGACACAGATGAGGACAAGACAGATGCAATGAACAAAGACAAAGATATCAAAGAAGGAGAGCAAGAGAAGTTAGGCAGAGAGCTACAGCAAATTATGAGAGGGATTTGGGAAGGGAATTGGGGTTGAGGGCTTGTATATTTTAATAGAATCTTTTTTTTAATGTCCATTATGTGAGCCTCACAAGAAAGGTGAGTATTTTCTGTGTGAGAGAAATATGCTGCCATGAAGAAGGAAATAAAACTTATCTGGGGGAAAAAAAATCCACCATGACTTTCCTGAATGAGGTACTGTGTCCTAGACCCACTTTATCAGCATGGGTTGTGGTCAATGGGATGGATGGATGGACAGCGTTTTACGGCCTATCAGCCTTGTAGGCTATGTACGGCCATTTAGCACAATGGATGGATGGATGGACAGCGTTTTACGGCCTATCAGCCTTGTAGGCTATGTAAGGCCATTTAGCACGATGGATGGATGGATGGACAGTGTTTTACGGCCTATCAGCCTTGTAGGCTATGTACGGCCATTTAGCACGATGGATGGATGGACAGTGTTTTACGGCCTATCAGCCTTGTAGGCTATGTACGGCCATTTAGCACGATGGATGGATGGATGGACAGTGTTTTACGGCCTATCAGCCTTGTAGGCTATGTAAGGCCATTTAGCACGATGGATGGATGGATGGACAGTGTTTTACGGCCTATCAGCCTTGTAGGCTATGTTCGGCCATTTAGCACGATGGATGGATGGATGGACAGTGTTTTACGGCCTATCAGCCTTGTAGGCTATGTACGGCCATTTAGCACGATGAATGGATGGATGGACAGCGTTTTACGGCCTGTCAGCCTTGTAGGCTATGTAAGGCCGGTAAGCACGATGGATGGATGGACAGTGTTTTACGGCCGGTCAGCCTTGTAGGCTATGTACGGCCATTTTGCACGATGGATGGATGGATGGATGGACAGTGCAGGGCTGCCTACCCTCCTTTTTCGATTTCAGTATTACAAAATTCCAATTTCCGTATTTCAGCTCCGATTTCAGTATTAAACCGTGCGACAGTGCAAGAAAACAAAGCAACTTTAATCATTAACCAGGGACCAAAAGATAAAACAAAACATACCTGATTTTATGTACACTATATACAATAGTTCTGCAGCTTGTTTACTGTGACAAAGACTGGTAGTAGGCACTTTTCAGGCCTTTCAGGTCTTTGACACTGTAGTTTCTGTCAAGGGCTTGTCCAGGCCTGGACTTCGCTACCACCAAGGCCTTCAAGGTGTCGGATCCCATGCTGCCTCTGAAGTGTGTTTTGTTCTTTCTCACGACTGAGAAAATGCGCTCACAGTGAGCTGATGAGTGAGGGATTGTCATTATGGCAAGCATAACCATGGGGAGGTGTGGGAAGAGGAGGTCTTCCCCTACACCTACACTCAGTTTGTCCAATGCCGCCATTGGGAGGTTCAGTTCTACTGTCAAGTCTACCATCATCGCCTCAGCTCGAATTACGTCGATGTCGATTTGGGACACTTTCGAAGGAGGCGGTGTAAAATATTCACTGATAGGTTTTTGCGCTGCTGCGACCTTCTTCTCCTCATTTTTCTTCACATGCTTTGGGCCTTCAACATGCCTTTCGATATCGTTGGCGCCACCACTGGAGATGCTGAACTGGTTATCACAAGTCGTACATTTGACAGTGGAGTCAGTGGTGCCGCGGACTATAAATGGATACTTCTCCGTGTACGCTGGAATGTAGACCTGCGACCTCCGCTGTTTCTTCGATAATTCAAAAACACAATCGCTTGGCTTTCGTTTTGACGCCATTGTTGCACATGAACACTGCACATACCGGCACTCTCCGGAAAAACACTTCGTGCGTTGCGCTTGCGCACTGTACGAAAATGACGTCACTAGGCAATTTTTGGAAATATTTTCGCGCGCTGCGCCTGCGCATTACAGAACAAACCCATTCAGCAATCATCGGTAGACTGCTTCGGAAAACCATTCGCGCACAGCCACAGGCCAACGATTTTGGAAATTATTTTATTATAGTTTTCATTTTGATATTTCCGGAACGCAAAATAAACTCCCGTATTTTCCGGAACGCTCGCCGATTTTTTTTAATTTCCGGACAAAATACGGAATTTCCGTACGGGTAGGCAGGCCTGACAGTGTTTTACGAACTATCAGCCTTGTAGGCTATGTAAGGTCATTTAGCACGAAAACACGAACAGTTTAGAGTAAACGCAAATCAAGTCACGGTGTCCCAAGTTATTCACCTCTTATGAATGGCTTAGGGAGATGCTGTGGGTTAATTCTTACCCTGAACCACAGGGGGGGGGGGGGGGGGGGGGGGGGGGGGGCAGACAGAGTCAGCCCAGTGTGGGGGGGCCAGACTTGGGCAGAAACTGACAAGTGGTGACAGCCGCGTGGTAGAGTGACCTATGCTCTGGAATGGCTGGCAGGTGTGAAAGGAGATCAAGATATCCAAGGAAAAGCTCTGCTCAACTGTAGGGTGAAGGCTTTGGGAGGGCACCACAGTGACAAGGGCACTAATACAACAACACAGTTTATTATGTAGGCCCTCGGCCCACTGCAATTAAATACATAACATAGCATAAATTAATAATCTGGAGAAATAACTAATGTGAGAGCACATTACATCTCATGAAATTTGAGGCTCCTCCTCTGTAGCATACCACGCATATCATTATTATCAGACGAAAAATTAAGTACTTACTGCAGACTCCATAGATTCTGCTCTTCTTTTAAAAGCATAGTACAAATAAGTGCTCATGACACGTATGGATACAAGGCCCTTTTGCAGAAAACAACTGAACAAGTGATTCATAATTGTTATTTTGAACATATGGCACTACATACTTTAATCGGATGTCTTCGTAAGCTGGACAGTACAGAACAAAAAGCTGCTATCTTCATCTCTCTCCTGACATGCTGGACATAAAATTTTGTAATTCTCTACAATATCTCTGTGTATTTTCAGTTCACTAATACCCAGGTGAAAACATATCTAAATACCTCTGAAGACTTTTCTGTTTAGGGTGTGCAGATATGTTTCAATTCCAAAAATTGTGTCATATTCCCTGTACTGCCTAAAACTGATACTTCTATTCGAATTGGATTCCCAGCTAGTGATATACCTTTAAAAAAAAAATCAATGGTTCTCTGAATGTTTGCCACTTGTTGAGCCAACAAGGGCACGAATACAACAGAAGGAAAGGAAAGAGAATGAATGAAAAAACTAATGAAAATTTTATTTGTGTAGGCCACCATCCCATGATAAAATTGTGCACAACAAAAGTGTGCAGTTATGTACATGAACGGTGGCCAGTCTTGTGAGTTTCACAGGCAAAAACAACGATAATGATCCAGAGGGTCTCAACGCAGAACAGTCGGTGTTTTCTGCAACAACTGTGCCGCTTGCTAAGGGTCGGTCTGCTTTCCTGACAAACTGCTGCTCCAGCTTGTTCCCATGTAGTGAGTTGCCCATGGAGTTGCCCATGGAGTTGCCCATGGAGTTGCTCATGGAGTTGCCCATGGAGTTGCCCATGGAGTTGCCCATGGAGATGCCCATGGTGTTGCCCATGGAGTTGCCCATGGAGTTGCTCATGGTGTTGCCCATGGAGTTGCCCATGGAGTGGCCCAAGGTGTTGCCCATGGAGTTGCCCATGGTGTTGCTCATGGTGTTGCCCAAGGAGTTGCTCATGGTGTTGCCCATGGAGTTGCCCATGGAGTTGCCCATGGTGTTGCCCATGGAGTTGCCCATGGTGTTGCCCATGGAGTTGCCCAAGGTGTTGCCCATGGTGTTGCCCATGGAGTTGCCCATGGAGTTGCCCATGGAGTTGCCCATGGTGTTCCCAGGTTTGAGGTGTCTGTCAGCTGCTGGCTGTTTGTTGACCTGTGATGGAGCTGTCGTTGATGAAACCTTTGCTGCTAGTGAATTGGGTGTCTGTCAAGTGGGGCATGGTCCTTCACTGAGGTGACATCTGTGGATGGTGGCCTAGGCCAAGTAGGCTCAAGAGACCCGCCAAGTTACATCAAATTCCACCATTGTTCAAAGCACCAGAAGTTGCCAGATGACTCCCCTTGTCCTTGCTGAATGCATTCATTGTCTGTCCTTCTTTTCATGTACAAAGTATCACGTCCACTTGCGCAACCACTCAGTGTCTCCCTAGCTGGCTGATCCGTAGCGGCACAAACTGTGTTGGTGGAAAAGGAGTCCACTATGTGCATCAACACCAAGAGAGTTTTCAGGCTCACTTGCTGCATCAGCCGCCATTTCTGCAGGGCAGCTCGTGGGGCCAAAGGTCAAGGACATCAAGAGGCAAAGGTCAAGGACATCAAGGGGCAAAGGTCAAGGACATCAAGGGGCAAAGGCCAAAGACATCAAGGGGCAAAGGTCAAGGACATCAAGGGGCAAAGGTCAAGGACATCAAGGGGCAAAGGTATGATGACATTAAAGCCAATTAAGTCTGTGCAACATCAGCAGCATTTTCAATTTCAAACACTCATTTCATGGCAGCATCAATGCCATTTTCAACAAGAAGGGCAAAGCCCATACGACTCACATGCTTGACCTTGACCTTTCTTGACCTTTACATGACCTTGACCTTTACATGACCTTGACATTCAAGGTCAACCAACTAAACCTAGCAATGACATCATACACTAAGAACTGCTTTATACATTTTTCCTACAAAAATACATGTGATCTTGACCCAAGGTCAAGGTCATCCAAGATCATGCAACACAAAGCTGTTAATTCAAGACATAGGAAGCACAATGGTGCTTATTGGCACTTTCTACCATGAGATATGCTCACTTTTAGTGGTTCACTACCCCATTTTGGTCACATTTCATAAGGGTCAAAGTGACCTTGACCTTGATGATATGTGACCAAATGTGTCTCATGATAAAAGTATAACATGTTCCCCACATAATTATTAAGTTTGAAACAGTTATCTTCCATAGTTCAGGGTCAAGGTCACTTCAAAATATGTATACAATCCAACTTTAAAGAGCTCTTGTGACCTTGACCTTGAAGCAGGTCAATCAAACTGGTATCAAAAGATAGGGATTACTTTGTCCTATATACCATACATAGGTCAGGTATCCAATCTCAAAAACGTCAGAGAAAATTGGGGAAATGTGAAAAATGGCTGATTTTTTACATTTACGGCCCCTGCGACCTTGACCTTGAAGCAAGGTCAAGTCACTGTGTATGTTTTTGTACGCCTTGTCATCCTACACCATCATGCCAAATTGGGTGTTGATAGACTTAATAGTCTCCGAGAAAAATCCAACGTTAAAGTTTTTTACGGACGGCAGGACGCCCGGATGACCGGACGCCCAGACGCCCAGACGGACAACACTGGTGACCTAGTATGAAAGTATAACATGTGTTCTACAATGTTATGAAGTTTGGAACAGTTATCTTCCATAGTTCGGGGTCAAGGTCACTTCCAAATATGTATACAATCCAACTTTAAAGAGTTCCTGTGACCTTGACCTTGAAGCAAGGTCAAGTCACTATGTATGTTTTTGTACACCTTGTCATCCTACACCATCATGCCAAATTGGGTGTTGATAGACTTAATAGTCTCCGAGAAAAATCCAACGTTAAAGTTTTTTACGGACAACAGGACACCCGGACACCCAGCCACCCGGACGGATGCCCGGACGGCCGCTCAGACGCCCAGACGGTCTACACGGGTGACCTAGTATGAAAGTATAACATGTGTTCTACAATGTTATGAAGTTTGGAAGAGTTATCTTCCATAGTTCAGGGTCAAGGTCACTTCAAAATATGTATACAATTCAACTTTAACCCATTTCCGCCTAACGTTATCTGTAAAAAAAGCTCCCTGGTTCCTGAGCATTTTTGGGAGAAAAATAAACAAATCCAGTGACCGGTTTCAAAATTTATTTTCTCTGCTTGTGTACAAGATATTTTGATGATTCAAACACTGTAAGAAAGCTTATATTTTTGGCTTTCTAGTCATTTCAAGCATTAGCCTCTCTTACAAATACTTTTGTTTTGCCATTTTAAGAAAAATAAAAAAATAGAGGAAAATGACAATTCTCTGCACTTTTACAACCTGTTGTAAATGAAATGATGAATTAAAATGCAACAGTTTTAACTGTAAAAGAATGTAAACCATTTATCAATCATGTGAGTGAATTACAGCAACATCCTTGATTTACAAAGTATTTCACACAAAATCAAATGAAACTTGCTGTGATATCAGCATTTTACCATTCTCCGTTTTTACTTGCACATTTGCATTTTTCTCATTTTTTGGTCAATGTATGTATATCAATTAGCCACTCATTTTTTGGTCAATGTATGTATATCAATTAGCCACTTATTTGTTACTAAGATATTGTGCGTTGTTATTGTGTCATCATCTTTCACAAAATAAGAACAATGCTTTACACAACACAGTATCATAATTAAAAAGAGAAATAAATCTTGTTACATGACACAAAACTCTTTCTAGCATAGCATATGATTGTTATCTTCATTGAACTTTCACAGTTGACAAAATAATTAACATGGGCAAAACTACTAACCATTTTTGCATCATCTCTGAACCTTTATGAGATTTCTAAACATTATTCTTCATTTTCTGGACTGGAGGATATAACATTCTGATGTCAGTGAAATTGTTGTCTTTAGAACTTGTGCAAACACATCTCATTCATATACATACCTTGGCATTTTCATGCAGAAATCATGCAAAGTAATCCACATTCTGGTGTAGGATTCCACACAGATCTTGAATCACGAATCATGAAATATCCAGTCCAAGCAAAATTACACCAAAAGAGTCTAATATGGCATGCCCCTGTTCGCTTGAAAGTTTCTTCAGAGCGTTGGGTGAAACCTGTGTACTTCCACTCACTTGCTGCTCTGGGTTTACTGACATCTTCATCCGATTATTTTTCCGAAAACTCACCTCCCTCCACTTTGTTCGAACTTCGATGTCTAATCTGTCACATTCGTCACCAACTTGGGAAGATTCTGGGTCTAAATCCACTTCAATGTCACTTCCCTCACTCATATCAGATCCTTCGTCAGCCATGTTGACAAAACGTTCCAAAAATCGAAATGTCACAAGATTTAAACATCAATAACTTTGGTTCTAGATCACCGATCGCGACGAAATTTTCGCATCGCGCGCACTGACATTTGCAGCTATCCCACAATTCCTTGCGGTGTTGATAGGCCGACAAGATTGACTTGCCTCAATCCGTTTTACAGAGCCACTATAGGATGCGACGTGTACGTCGCATCCGGCGGTAAAGGTAGATGTAACGCGTACGTCGCATCCGGCGGAAATGGGTTAAAGACCTCCTGTGACCTTGACCTTGAAGCAACGTCAATCAACTTGGCATCAAAAGATAGGGCTTACTTTTCCCTATATACCATATATAGGTCAGGTATCCAATCTCAAAAACTTCAGAGAAAATTGGGAAAATGTGAAAAATGGCTGTTTTTTAGACAACATTTACGGCCCCTGCGACCTTGACCTTGAAGCAAGGTCAAGTCACTATGTATATTTTTGTACGCCTTGTCATCCTACACCATCATGCCAAATTGGGTGTTGATAGACTTAATAGTCTCCGAGAAAAATCCAACGTTAAAGTTTTTTACAGACGCCCGGACGCCCGGACGGACGAAAAGGGTGAGTACATAGACTCACTTTCGCTTTGCATGTGAGTCAATAAAGTGTTAAAACATTTGATCACTGAAGGCCTCTGTGCACGCTGTTGGTGACTTCGAGAGCTGTGCGCTCCACAAGTCTCATTTGCCAGTAATGGCTGACGAAAGCTCGTCCACTGAGGACAGCACTACCTCAGCAGCTGTTGGCAAACCTACAACTGGCATAATGCTGCTTCTGCTTCACCTAGAGAAGTAAATAAGGCAGAGTTGAAGTGAATGCGTACTCCTAGCTTGCAGCCATCTCATGAGAGAGAGAGAGAGAGAGAGAGAGAGAGAGAGAGAGAGAGAGAGAGAGAGAGAGAGAGACAGACAGACAGACAGACAGACAGACAGACAGACAGACAGACAGACAGACAGACACAGAGACATGGGGATGTGGGAAAGGAAGGATGGGGAGTGAAGGGGGGGTGGGGGAGGGGGTGAAAAAGAGGATAGAAAGGAGAGAGAGGTAAAAAATTGGGTTAGATGGGTTATGGTTGGGGCAAGATTCAAGAACCTCAACCAGACATCTTTACACCAAGACAGGTACAAGAGCTCACACAGAGACAGGAGCTTATAACGTGGGGTAGAGGTGTGAGTAAGAGGTAAGGTAGAGGAGGGTTGATGGGGGGGTGGGGGGGGTGGGGGGTGGGGGGGGGGGGGGGGAGGGTTGATGGGGGGGGGGGGGGGAGGGAAATATGAGGCTGGGAGAAAAGGGTCATACATAACTGAGGGAGTAGGGGTTGGGGAGTGGGGGAGAATGGAACCAGAGCAGGAAGGTTCTTCATCTCCACTCCACACCAAGTGGGTGGTGGCGGTGGCCAAGGGTGGGTGGGTGGGTGGGGAGGGGGAGAAGGGAGGTGGGGGGGTAGAAGCTCACCCCGAGGGCTGGCTGGAGGAGGCGGGGCCCAGGTCCGAGACGAGGACGAGGGGGCTGTCCACCACAAGAGTGCCACTACTGCGCAGCACGCCCCGCTCCACTCCCCGACCCCCACGGGTGCCGCCTCTACTGCAGTCCCGCACAGGAAACAGAAGGAGATGCATCAGGGGTGGACAGACAGACAGACAGGTGGACAGCACAGACAGACAAGTGGACAGCGCAGACAGACAAGTGGACAGCACAGACAGGTGGACAGCACAGACAGGTGGACAGCACAGACAGGTGGACAGCACAGACAGGTGGACAGCACAGTACAGATGGACAGATGGGATAAACAGATGTGTAGATGAGTGGATGGATGGATGGATGGATGGATGGATGGATGGATGGATGGATGGATGGATGGATGGATGGATGGATGGATGGATGGATGGATGGATGGATGGATGGACCAGCACAGACAGGCAGCACAGTACAGATGGACAGATGAGATAAACAGATGAGTGGATGGAAGGATGGATGGATGGATGGATGGATGGATGAATGGACAGGCAGATGAGCAGATTTGCAATGACAGGTGGATGGACTGATGAATTCATGGCAGAAGGAATGGAAACATGCACACAGGATCAATGCAGTTGGACAGATTCACACTTTGATGGGTGGATGTAGGAAGATTGAGAGAAGGAGGAAGATTGAGAGAAGGATGAAGGTATGGTTCACTGGACATGAGGGGAAGAGAGAATGGGAGAAAAGAGGGGGGAAAGAGGGGAAGAAGAGGTGGGCAGGTGGGTGGGTGGATGGGTGGATGGATGGATGGATGGATGGATGGATGGATGGATGGATGGATGGATGGATGGATGGATGGATGGATGGATGGATGGATGGATGGATGGATGGATGGATGGACAGGGTGGGAGGTTAGGTTGGGATAGAGAGTTTGAAGCTGAAAGCAGGGATGGAAAGAGAATAAGTTTTAATAAGGAAACCACAGGCAAAATATGAGGCGAACTTTTAGCAATGGTAGTCGTTTTGAATATACAGGAGGGAAAAGAAGAGAGACCGAAGGGGTGGGGGCTGGGATGGGGTGATAGGAGGGCTGGGATGGGGTGATAGGAGGGCTGGCAGGGGGTGATAGGAGGGCTGGCAGGGGGTGATAGGAGGGCTGGGATGGGGTGATAGGAGGGCTGGGATGGGGTGATAGGAGGGCTGGGATGGGGTGATAGGAGGGCTGGCAGGGGTGATAGGAGGGCTGGCAGGGGGTGATAGGAGGGCTGGCAGGGGGTGATAGGAGGGCTGGGATGGGGTGATAGGAGGGCTGGCAGGGGTGATAGGGGGGCTGGCTGGGGTGATAGGAGGGCTGGCAGGGGGTGATAGGAGGGCTGGCAGGGGGTGATAGGAGAGCTGGGATGGGGTGATAGGAGGGCTGGGATGGGGTGATAGGAGGGCTGGCAGGGGGTGATAGGAGGGCTGGCAGGGGTGATAGGAGGGCTGGCAGGGGGTGATAGGAGGGCTGGCATGGGGTGATAGGAGGGCTGGCAGGGGTGATAGGAGAGCTGGGTAGGGGTGATAGGAGGGCTGGCAGGGGGTGATAGGAGGGCTGGCATGGGGTGATAGGAGAGCTGGGATGGGGTGATAGGAGGGCTGGGATGGGGTGATAGGAGGGCTGGGATGGGGTGATAGGAGGGCTGGCAGGGGGTGATAGGAGGGCTGGCAGGGGGTGATAGGAGGGCTGGGATGGGGTGATAGGAGGGCTGGCAGGGGTGATAGGAGGGCTGGCAGGGGGTGATAGGAGGGCTGGCAGGGGGTGATAGGAGGGCTGGCATGGGGTGATAGGAGAGCTGGGATGGGGTGATAGGAGGGCTGGGATGGGGTGATAGGAGGGCTGGGATGGGGTGATAGGAGGGCTGGCAGGGGGTGATAGGAGGGCTGGCAGGGGGTGATAGGAGGGCTGGCAGGGGGTGATAGGAGGGCTGGCAGGGGGTGATAGGAGGGCTGGCAGGGGGTGATAGGAGGGCTGGGATGGGGTGATAGGAGGGCTGGGATGGGGTGATAGGAGGCTGGCATGGGGTGATAGGAGGGCTGGGAGGGGGTGATAGGAGGGCTGGCAGGGGTGATAGGAGGGCTGGCAGGGGGTGATAGGAGGGCTGGGATGGGGTGATAGGAGGGCTGGGATGGGGTGATAGGAGGGCTGGGATGGGGTGATAGGAGGGCTGGCAGGGGGTGATAGGAGGGCTGGCAGGGGGTGATAGGAGGGCTGGCAGGGGGTGATAGGAGGGCTGGGATGGGGTGATAGGAGGGCTGGGATGGGGTGATAGGAGGGCTGGGATGGGGTGATAGGAGGGCTGGGATGGGGTGATAGGAGGGCTGGGATGGGGTGATAGGAGGGCTGGCAGGGGGTGATAGGAGGGCTGGCAGGGGGTGATAGGAGGGCTGGCAGGGGGTGATAGGAGGGCTGGGATGGGGTGATAGGAGGGCTGGGATGGGGTGATAGGAGGGCTGGCAGGGGGTGATAGGAGGGCTGGGATGGGGTGATAGGAGGGCTGGCAGGGGGTGATAGGAGGGCTGGCAGGGGGTGATAGGAGGGCTGGCAGGGGGTGATAGGAGGCTGGGATGGGGTGATAGGGGGGCTGGCATGGGGATGGGGTGATAGGAGGGCTGGGATGGGGTGATAGGAGGGCTGGCAGGGGGTGATAGGAGGGCTGGGATGGGGTGATAGGAGGGCTGGGATGGGGTGATAGGAGGGCTGGCAGGGGGTGATAGGAGGGCTGGCAGGGGGTGATAGGAGGGCTGGCAGGGGGTGATAGGAGGGCTGGCATGGGGTGATAGGAGGGCTGGCAGGGGGTGATAGGAGGGCTGGCAGGGGGTGATAGGAGGGCTGGCAGGGGGTGATAGGAGGGCTGGCAGGGGTGATAGGAGGGCTGGGATGGGGTGATAGGAGGGCTGGGATGGGGTGATAGGAGGGCTGGGATGGGGTGATAGGAGGGCTGGCA
Source organism: Theodoxus fluviatilis (assembly GCA_034096865.1). Lineage (NCBI taxonomy): Eukaryota > Metazoa > Mollusca > Gastropoda > Cycloneritida > Neritidae > Theodoxus > Theodoxus fluviatilis. Next base: position 116,997 of record JAWQFJ010000036.1, read on the forward strand.
GGGGGTGATAGGAGGGCTGGCAGGGGGTGATAGGAGGGCTGGCAGGGGGTGATAGGAGGGCTGGCAGGGGGTGATAGGAGGGCTGGCAGGGGGTGATAGGAGGGCTGGGATGGGGTGATAGGAGAGCTGGGATGGGGTGATAGGAGAGCTGGGATGGGGTGATAGGAGGGCTGGCATGGGGTGATAGGAGGGCTGGCAGGGGGTGATAGGAGGGCTGGCAGGGGGTGATAGGAGGGCTGGCAGGGGGTGATAGGAGGGCTGGGATGGGGTGATAGGAGGGCTGGCAGGGGGTGATAGGAGGGCTGGCAGGGGGTGATAGGAGGGCTGGCAGGGGTGATAGGAGGGCTGGCAGGGGGTGATAGGAGGGCTGGGATGGGGTGATAGGAGGGCTGGGATGGGGTGATAGGAGGGCTGGGATGGGGTGATAGGAGGGCTGGGAGGGGGTGATAGGAGGGCTGGGATGGGGTGATAGGAGGGCTGGCAGGGGGTGATAGGAGGGCTGGCAGGGGGTGATAGGAGGGCTGGCAGGGGTGATAGGAGGGCTGGGATGGGGTGATAGGAGGGCTGGGATGGGGTGATAGGAGGGCTGGATGGGGTGATAGGAGGGCTGGGATGGGGTGATAGGAGGGCTGGCAGGGGGTGATAGGAGGGCTGGCTTGGGGTGATAGGAGGGCTGGGATGGGGTGATAGGAGGGCTGGGATGGGGTGATAGGAGGGCTGGCAGGGGGTGATAGGAGGGCTGGCAGGGGGTGATAGGAGGGCTGGGATGGGGTGATAGGAGGGCTGGGATGGGGTGATAGGAGGGCTGGCAGGGGGTGATAGGAGGGCTGGGATGGGGTGATAGGAGGGCTGGGATGGGGTGAAAGGAGGGCTTGCAGGGGGTGATAGGAGGGCTGAGCAGTTGTGAAGGGGCCAGCTGGCAGGGGGAGTTGGATGGGTGATATGGATGCATGGATGGAGAAATGCTGGATGGATGGATGGACAGACATATGGGTGATATGGATGCATGGATGGAGGAATGCTGGATGGATGGATGGATGGATGGACCGACAGATGGAAGGATGGATTGATGAATCCACACACTGATACATCACCCGATGCAAAATAAAAACAGCATAGTAGCATAATAATTCTGGGTGAACAAGCAGCTGCTCAAGCTGCAAAATGAAAACAGCATAGTAGCATAATAATTCTGGGTGAACAAGCAAAGTCTGCTCAAACTGCAAAATGAACCAGCAATGGCCACACTAGTGGTGGGGTGCATATGAACCTACTACACGGTAGTAGGCAACTAAATCGGAAGTTTGCTACTAAATTGCGAAGTAAGGTGTGCATGAAAGCTGAATACGCGTAGTTACCTCCTAAGTTGGCCACTAAACAACCCAAAATTTAGTGGTGGTCTGTATGAGCACTACACGGCCAAGTAGCCAACTATTTGCAATATTCAATGGCGGAACTCTATCCGGTTCGCTCAGAAAACGCTTTATTTTGGGATACTAGAAACCTATCCAAAGAAAATGTATGCCATGCACAGCATTAATTTATCAAAGCTGTATGTTGAATGCATGAGTAGGTCGTGAAAGCTCCTACATTTTACAAATGGAAAGCAGGTCGACGCATCTACGCCGAACCATATGTTGACATTGTGTACAAAGCTAGTTTTACCTGAAGCCATGAACACGATGCATTTAAAATGGATTTTTGTTATGTACACACTGTTCAGATAATATTGCTTTATTTTTGTAAACGAGGAAATGCGTGTCGACGTACGCCAGGGTTTCACGAGTTTGGTGGGGAAAGTGCGCGCTGAGGCTCGAGCGAGAGCATAAAATCATGTCAACACAAACGATGGCAACACATGGTTCGGCGTAGATGCGTCGACCTGCTTTCCATTTGTAAAATGTAGGAGCTTTCACGTCCTATTGATGCATTCAACATACAGCTTTGATAAATCAATGCTGCGCATGGCTTACATTTTCTTTGGATGGGTTTCTAGTATCCCAAAATAGAGCGTTTTCTGTGCGAACCGGAGACAGGTCGGCCATTGAATTGTGCAAGGAGTTGGCTAGTTCACCTCTTGTAGTGACCTCTACGCATGCGCATTAGATGGGATATCCCAAGATAATAATAAATATTCATCTGGGTCATTACTTCGTTGTGGCGACCAAGTAGCGTCTCATGCACACCTTACTGTCGTAGTTGGGAACAACTCAAAGTTGTGAACAACGAAGTAGACAACTACGACGTAGTTACCACCTAACATAGTAGGTTCATATGCACCCCACCACAGGGGAACACAACAGCAGATAAGGAGTGCCACCAACATACAGTACACAGTACACAGTACACAGTAATTTATTGCGCCAAGTGACATCATTTAGAAAACGAGCATGAGGAAAACTAAGTGATGAAGGCTAAAAAGAAACAAAACAAAAAGCCAAACACACGCATCGCTTACACACCCTAACACGCCGTTTATGCAAAAAACATGGACATTTCCCGATGTACCTCACTCACGACACACACGCAGCTGCACACAGACAAGAGATAAGACTGCACCTGAAACCAAAAGGGTTAACTGGTAAATGGGGCAATATACAATGAACAGTTAAAGTTACTATTTAAGAACTGTTGACAAAAGAGGAACAAACTAAGATGATACACCCACCCACCCACCCCCCTTTTAAGAGACAAAACCAGGCAGGGAGGAGGTAGATGGGAGGGGGGAGACGGGGGGGGGTAGATGGAAGGGGGGAGATGGGGGGGGGGGTAGATGGGAGGGGGAGATGGGAGGGGGAGATGGGAGGGGAAGATGGGAGGGGGAGATGGGAGGGGGAGATGGGAGGGGGAGATGGGAGGGGGAGATGGGGGGGTAGATGGAAGGGGGGTAGATGGAAGGGGGGAGATGGGAGGGGGGAGATGGGGGGGGTGTTAGATGGAAGGGGGGAGATGGGAGGGGGGAGATGGGGGGGGGGGTAGATGGGAGGGGGGGAGATGGGGGGGGGGGGGGTTTAGATGGAAGGGAGGGGATGGGAGGGGGGAGATGGGGGGGGGGGGGGGGGTTTGATGGAAGGGGGGAGATGGGAGGGGGGAGATGGGGGGGGGGGGAGATGGGGGGGGGGGTAGATGGGAGGGGGGGGGATGGGAGGGGGGAGATGGGAGGGGGGGGATGGGAGGGGGTGGATGGGAGGGGGTGGATGGAAGGGGGTAGATGGGAGGGGGTGGATGGGAGGGGGTAGATGGGAGGGGGGAAATGGGAAGGGGGAGATGGGAGGGGTGGGGGGGGGGAATAGGTGGGCAGATGGCTTCCTTCTCTGAGCAAGCAAGACTGGCAAGCAGCCTAAATTGCTCTGTCCAATTCCACTCCCAATGACAAGATTTTCTGTTGCCATAGCAATGTTCCTACGAATTGCTTCAAGAGCAGCCAGATCAGCCTTTACAGGAACCTGCAAGCTCCTAGAGTACAGGAAAAGGTAGGTGTGAGTAGTGGTGGTGGTGGTTGTGCAGGGTGGAGTGGTGGTGGTGCGGGATGGAGTGGTGGAGTGGGGTGGAGTATTGGTGGGGGGTGTGGGGTGAAGTATTGGGGGTGGTGTGGGGTGGGGTGGTGGTGGTGGAGGTAGTGTGGGATGGAGTATTGGGGGTCGTGTGGGGTGGAGTGGTGGTGGTGGTGGTAGTGTGTGGTGGAGTGGTGGTGGTGTGGGTGGTGTGGGTGGTGTGGGGTGGAGTGGTGGTGGTGTGGGTGGTGTGGGGTGGAGTAGTGGTGGTGTGTGGTGGAGTGGTGGTGGTGTGGGTTGTGTGGGGTGGAGTGGTGGTGGTGTGGGTGGTGTGGGGTCGAGTGGTGGTGGTGGGGGTGGTGTGGGGTGGTGGTGGTGGTGGTGTGGGGTGGTGGTGGTGGTGGTGGGTGGTGGTGGGTGGTGGTGGTGGTGTGGTGGTGGTAGTGGTGGTGGTGGTGTGAGTGGGAGTGGTGGTGGGGGTGGTGTGGGGTGGAGTGGTGATGGTGTGGTGTGGTGTGGGGTGGAGTATTGGGATTGGTGTGGGGTGGAGTGGTGGTTGTGTGGGTGGTGTGGGGTGGAGTGGTGGTGGTGTGGGGTGGAGTGGTGGTGGTGTGGGGTGGAGTGGTGGTGGTGTGGGTGGTGTGGGGTGGAGTGGTGGTGGTGTGGGGTGGAGTGGTGGTGGTGTGGGTGGTGTGGGTGGTGTGGGGTGGAGTGGTGGTGGTGTGGGGTGGAGTGGTGGTGGTGTGAGTGGTGTGGGGTGGAGTGGTGGTGGTGTGGGGTGGAGTATTGGGATTGGTGTGGGGTGGAGTGGTGGTGGTGTGGGTGGTGTGGGGTGGAGTGGTGGTGGTGTGGGGTGGAGTATTGGTGGGGTGTGTGGGGTGGAGTATTGGTGGGGGGTGTGGGGTGGATTTGTGGTGGTGGAGGTAGTGTGGAATGGATTGGTGGTGGTGTGGGGAGTGGTGGTGGTGTGGGGTGGAGTATTGGGGGTGGTGTGGGGTGGAGTATTGGGGGTGGGTGGTGTGGGGTGGAGTATTGGGGGTGGTGTGGGGTGGAGTTGTGGTGGTGGAGGTAGTGTGGAATGGAGTGGTGGTGGTGTGGGGTGGAGTATTGGGGGGGTGTGGGGTGGAGTATTGGGGGTGGTGTGTGGGTGGAGTGGGGGTGGTGTGGGATGGAGTGGTGGTGGTGGTGTGGGGTGGAGTGGTGGTGGTGTGGGGAGTGGTGTAGGTAATGTGGAATGGAGTGGTGGTGGGGTGGGGTGGAGTGGTGGTGGTGTGGGGTGGTGGTGGTGTGGGGTGGAGTGGGGGTGGTGTGGGATGGAGTGGTGGTGGGGTGGGGTGGAGTGGTGGTGGTGTGGGGTGGAGTATTTGGGGTGTGTGGGGTGGAGTATTGGGGGTGGTGTGGGGTGGAGTGGTGGTGGTGTGGGGTGGAGTGGTGGTGGTGGTGGGGGGGGGGGGGGGGGTATGAGGGAGAGGATGAGACCAGCTGTAAGTAGAGGAAGTGGTACTAGATGGGGAGAGAATTCTGACAAACATTGAACTAAAATAGTAAAAATAATATTTATATCAAGTGGCTCTAATTGAGATTTCCAGGAAAAGGGCATCAATGTACTCCCTCCACCCATCCACTAACTCTTTGGCGTCGTAAGTTTTTCATGCATTTTCAAACATATAATAAAAATACAAAGGCATAAGATAACAAGACAAATTATATCTCAAATGAAAGCTCTCTATTTACTCTTTACAGGCAAAGAATGATGTAAGTGACTAAAAGTGCTAATTGAGAATTACACACCATAGAATTGAGTGTGTACATGCGCAAAAATGAAAAAGTAGGGAGAAAAAAACCAGTTCACTACCTGCTATGGGAAGCACACAAGCACTCCGAAATTTCAATATCCAAGCAATGCAAATATTTATAAACGTTTAGTATAGACAAGTACAAGCAGATGGAAGCTTGCAATAAACCAAATCATGAAAAACTTATGATTCCGGAGAAAAATCACAATATTTAGTGTCTCCGTTTGTCGCTCTATCGCCATTTTGTCAACATACACCATAGGCACAGAAGTTAGTATTTCTCATCATTGGTGTAAAAGATCGACTAAAGGGAGCTAAATCTCCTTGCACATGGGTTTAGCAACACAGGCAAACAAGATTTATCTCCCTTAGACCAGTAACACCACAGCGAGAAATTTGCCATCACATCTCATCCCAGCATGCGATGCGACGCCAGAGAGCTAACCAGTCAAGGTGATGAAAACATTCCAGCATCACATTCAGACCGGCAAAGAGGGGGAAGGGGGTGTGGGTGGGGGTGGGGGTGGGGGTGGGGGTGGGGGTGGGGGAGATTTATTTCAGGACAACTTCCACAAACCCAATAAGGATTCATATTTCTGGCAATCCAACACAACGATGCATGATTCTAAATGGCTATAGGTTTGGGTGAGCTTTTCAAACACTAGAGGAATGCCTGAAAGAGGGCTGGGATAAAGTGGGAAAACAAAAAGACTTTGGGGGTAAAAATGAATGAGGAGGACAGGCAGACAGACAGACAGTCAAGATGAGGAGGGAGAGAGAAGATGACTGGAAGGAGAAATGGTAGACAGATTGAGTGTGGGGTGTTGTTGTTTTTTAATCCCTCCCACTTTTCACAACTACCACAACAACCCACGAACACTTTCCATCACCAACACAAGGAGAGTAGTTAGCAATGTTCCATTCAGTAAAACAAAATGCACATACACACACACACACACACACACACACACACACACACACACACACACACACACACACACACACACATGACGTACATAAACAATTACATCAAATGCAATAAATCAAATTTTCAAAGCGCATGGGTTTCTTGGCTCTAGATGAAAAAGACATAACAAGCATTGCCAATTGGAAAACACAGCTGTCTGACAACCAACAAGGCAGTAGGATCAAACTCTTGCGAATGGATCAGGAAGCAATGATTGAATCCACTACTGCAAATTTCACATTTCTGTGTATTTGTAGAGAATGCAAAGCTTTCCTCGAGTCATTGACTCTATAAAAAGTGAGTGGTTATTCTCGAAAATGCTCATGTAAAACGCCCATCAGCTTGTCTTTCATGCACCCCTCTCCTTGGACCAGTCCACTAGTGTGGCCCATCAGCTTGTCTTTCCTGCACCCCTCTCCTTGGACCAGTCCACTAGTGTGGCCCATCAGCTTGTCTTTCCTGCACCCCTCTCCTTGGACCAGTCCACTAGTGTGGCCCATCAGCTTGTCTTTCCTGCACCCCTCTCCTTGGACCAGTCCACTAGTGTGGCCCATCAGCTTGTCTTTCCTGCACCCCTCTCCTTGGACCAGTCCACTAGTGTGGCCCATCAGCTTGTCTTTGCTGCACCCCTCTCCTTGGACCAGTCCACTAGTGTGGCCCACCAGCTTGTCTTTCCTGCACCCCTCTCCTTGGACCAGTCCACTAGTGTGGCCCATCAGCTTGTCTTTGCTGCACCCCTCTCCTTGGACCAGTCCACTAGTGTGGCCCATCAGCTTGTCTTTCCTGCACCCCTCTCCTTGGACCAGTCCACTAGTGTGGCCCGCCTGCGGAAGTCTAACCCTGTTTTCTGCACACAGGCACCAACTGCTACCTCAGCAGGTGAAATAAACTACTATGTGGTTAACTTATATAGAAGCTTACAAAAATCTTAATGATAATAAGGACTCATTAAAATCATCCTGACCCTAGCCATGGCAGGCCAGTCCTATTCTATGTCATGTGGTCAGCTAACAATTATCCACACTCAAATGGTCAACTCCATCTTTGTTTGGCCCTGTGGTCTGTTATCACAACTTTACTAAATGAATGAATGAATGAATGATTGAATGAATGAATGAATGAATGATTGAATGAATGAATGAATGAATGAATGAATGAATGAATGAATGAATGAATGAATGAATGAATGAATGAATGAATGAATGAATGAATGAATGAATGAATGAATGAATGAATGAATGAATGAATGAACAAACAAACAAACAAATAAATAAATACATAAACAAATAAATTAATGAATTAGGGAATTTATGAATTTATGTTTTCCTCCCAAGCCAATATTTTTGCAGCATGACTTGCCAGAGAGTTTAGGCCTTTTTAGGCAGGGCTCCCAGCACACGTGGATTGCATCTAGCCAGACACTAGGCAGGGCTCCCAGCAAACGTGGATTGCATCTAGCCAGACACTAGGCAGGGCTCCCAGCAAACGTGGATTGCATCTAGCCAGACACTAGGGTGGGCTCCCAGCAAACGTGGATTGCATCTAGCCAGACACTAGGCAGGGCTCCCAGCAAACGTGGATTGCATCTAGCCAGACACTAGGCAGGGCTCCCAGCAAACGTGGATTGCATCTAGCCAGACACTAGGCAGGGCTCCCAGCAAACGTGGATTGCATCTAGCCAGACACTAGGCAGGGCTCCCAGCACACGTGGATTGCATCTAGCCAGACACTAGGCAGGGCTCCCAGCAAACGTGGATTGCATCTAGCCAGACACTAGGCAGGGCTCCCAGCAAACGTGGATTGCATCTAGCCAGACACTAGGCAGGGCTCCCAGCAAACGTGGATTGCATCTAGCCAGACACTAAGGTGGGCTCCCAGCACACGTGGATTGCATCTAGCCAGACACTAGGCAGGGCTCCCAGCACACGTGGATTGCATCTAGCCAGACACTAGGCAGGGCTCCCAGCACACGTGGATTGCATCTAGCCAGACACTAGGCAGGGCTCCCAGCAAACGTGGATTGCATCTAGCCAGACACTAGGCAGGGCTCCCAGCAAACGTGGATTGCATCTAGCCAGACACTAGGCAGGGCTCCCAGCAAACGTGGATTGCATCTAGCCAGACACTAGGCAGGGCTCCCAGCAAACGTGGATTGCATCTAGCCAGACACTAGGCAGGGCTCCCAGCACACGTGGATTGCATCTAGCCAGACACTAGGCAGGGCTCCCAGCACACGTGGATTGCATCTAGCCAGACACTAGGCAGGGCTCCCAGCAAACGTGGATTGCATCTAGCCAGACACTAGGCAGGGCTCCCAGCACACGTGGATTGCATCTAGCCAGACACTAGGCAGGGCTCCCAGCAAACGTGGATTGCATCTAGCCAGACACTAGGCAGGGCTCCCAGCAAACGTGGATTGCATCTAGCCAGACACTAGGCAGGGCTCCCAGCAAACGTGGATTGCATCTAGCCAGACACTAGGCAGGGCTCCCAGCAAACGTGGATTGCATCTAGCCAGACACTAGGCAGGGCTCCCAGCAAACGTGGATTGCATCTAGCCAGACACTAGGCAGGGCTCCCAGCAAACGTGGATTGCATCTAGCCAGACACTAGGCAGGGCTCCCAGCAAACGTGGATTGCATCTAGCCAGACACTAGGCAGGGCTCCCAGCAAACGTGGATTGCATCTAGCCAGACACTAGGCAGGGCTCCCAGCACACGTGGATTGCATCTAGCCAGACACTAGGCAGGGCTCCCAGCAAACGTGGATTGCATCTAGCCAGACACTAGGCTGGGCTCCCAGCACACGTGGATTGCATCTAGCCAGACACTAGGCAGGGCTCCCAGCAAACGTGGATTGCATCTAGCCAGACACTAGGGTGGGCTCCCAGCACACGTGGATTGCATCTAGCCAGACACTAGGCAGGGCTCCCAGCACACGTGGATTGCATCTAGCCAGACACTAGGCAGGGCTCCCAGCAAACGTGGATTGCATCTAGCCAGACACTAGGCAGGGCTCCCAGCACACGTGGATTGCATCTAGCCAGACACTAGGCAGGGCTCCCAGCACACGTGGATTGCATCTAGCCAGACACTAGGCAGGGCTCCCAGCACACGTGGATTGCATCTAGCCAGACACTAGGCAGGGCTCCCAGCACACGTGGATTGCATCTAGCCAGACACTAGGCAGGGCTCCCAGCACACGTGGATTGCATCTAGCCAGACACTAGGCAGGGCTCCCAGCACACGTGGATTGCATCTAGCCAGACACTAGGCAGGGCTCCCAGCAAACGTGGATTGCATCTAGCCAGACACTAGGCAGAGCTCCCAGCACACGTGGATTGCATCTAGCCAGACACTAGGCAGGGCTCCCAGCACACGTGGATTGCATCTAGCCAGACACTAGGCAGGGCTCCCAGCACACGTGGATTGCATCTAGCCAGACACTAGGCAGGGCTCCCAGCACACGTGGATTGCATCTAGCCAGACACTAGGGTGGGCTCCCAGCACACGTGGATTGCATCTAGCCAGACACTAGGCAGGGCTCCCAGCACACGTGGATTGCATCTAGCCAGACACTAGGCAGGGCTCCCAGCACACGTGGATTGCATCTAGCCAGACACTAGGCAGGGCTCCCAGCACACGTGGATTGCATCTAGCCAGACACTAGGGTGGGCTCCCAGCACACGTGGATTGCATCTAGCCAGACACTAGGCAGGGCTCCCAGCAAACGCAGATTGCATCTAGCCAGACACTAGGCAGGGCTCCCAGCAAACGTGGATTGCATCTAGCCAGACACTAGGCAGGGCTCCCAGCAAACGTGGATTGCATCTAGCCAGACACTAGGCAGGGCTCCCAGCAAACGTGGATTGCATCTAGCCAGACACTAGGCAGGGCTCCCAGCAAACGTGGATTGCATCTAGCCAGACACTAGGCAGGGCTCCCAGCACACGTGGATTGCATCTAGCCAGACACTAGGCAGGGCTCCCAGCACACGTGGATTGCATCTAGCCAGACACTAGGCAGGGCTCCCAGCAAACGTGGATTGCATCTAGCCAGACACTAGGCAGGGCTCCCAGCAAACGTGGATTGCATCTAGCCAGACACTAGGGTGGGCTCCCAGCACACGTGGATTGCATCTAGCCAGACACTAGGCAGGGCTCCCAGCAAACGTGGATTGCATCTAGCCAGACACTAGGGTGGGCTCCCAGCACACGTGGATTGCATCTAGCCAGACACTAGGCAGGGCTCCCAGCACACGTGGATTGCATCTAGCCAGACACTAGGCAGGGCTCCCAGCAAACGTGGATTGCATCTAGCCAGACACTAGGCAGGGCTCCCAGCACACGTGGATTGCATCTAGCCAGACACTAGGCAGGGCTCCCAGCACACGTGGATTGCATCTAGCCAGACACTAGGCAGGGCTCCCAGCACACGTGGATTGCATCTAGCCAGACACTAGGCAGGGCTCCCAGCACACGTGGATTGCAACTAGCCAGACACTAGGCAGGGCTCCCAGCAAACGTGGATTGCATCTAGCCAGTCACTAGGCAGGGCTCCCAGCACACGTGGATTGCATCTAGCCAGACACTAGGCAGGGCTCCCAGCACACGTGGATTGCATCTAGCCAGACACTAGGCAGGGCTCCCAGCACACGTGGATTGCATCTAGCCAGACACTAGGCAGGGCTCCCAGCACACGTGGATTGCATCTAGCCAGACACTAGGCAGGGCTCCCAGCACACGTGGATTGCATCTAGCCAGACACTAGGCAGGGCTCCCAGCAAACGTGGATTGCATCTAGCCAGACACTAGGCAGGGCTCCCAGCAAACGTGGATTGCATCTAGCCAGACACTAGGCAGGGCTCCCAGCACATGTGGATTGCATCTAGCCAGACACACAACTTGTCAAACATCTCGTCTACCTCAACCCTCCTACCTTTACTAGTTGTGCAGGCACAGAAATTATGCAAGAGGCCTACTGCTTCAGAAATGCTGGCCTCAGACGCTTTCATCAAACAACCAGGAAATAATTATGGATATATGGTCAAAAGTACAGAGGTGAGCACAGAGCTGTGACATGTGTTTTTGAAAATAAACTTTGTGAAATAATAGTAATTGTGCATGATTATGGTAGAGTTTGTCATGACAATCAACTTCACAACATACAAATTTCAGGTGATGCTTAGTTTGGTTGTATTAATAAAAATACTGATCAAGTCTGTTCACAACATTAACACCGTCACACTTTCAAACAATCACTGTGAGAACCTCTTGAAAGGGATATCTTTTATATTGCATCTTGTGGCATTACATACTGACCCAGTACTCTTACTCCAACCACAAAACTAAACTCAAAACCAGCAAGAAAAGACTGCATTGAGGATATTATTTTTTTTGTACACAACATTACACCAAGATAAAATGTGTCACGGAAAATCATGTTTAAAGTATCAAATAACTGCACATTAGTTTTAAAAAGTGGTTAGATTGTATTCTTACTATCAAATGCACAAACCTAAAACAAAGCAATGATGTTGAAATGTATCTTGCATTAGATAATTACCTCGGATCCCGCGACCCTTCAAAAAAGTTACACTTCTTGCATTTCAACACATCTGTTGCATCCATAATCACACTCACACATTCCAAGTCACGCAGTGACCATCCAAAAATGTAAACATTAAATTGTAATATCAAAATTGACAAATTTGCATTACATACAACGAAAACAAAAGTTTTCATCATTTTCTGTTCATAACATAACACCGTGACAAATGATATTTTTTAGTTTATGTGACAAATTTGGAATTCAGAATAAGAAACAAGGTTTCAGTGCGTGCAGACAGAAGGCAGCTTCAGTTTGCACTCCTTCCCATGCACACCATGCTCTTATTACGTGCAGTAAAAAAAAAGTGTGTGTTTGTTCATAACATAACACCATTTTGTTCACAACATAAAACAAAACCAATTTCAAAAAGTGTGATGAAACAGTTCCTGATCACCAAAACATTCAATTTAACAAAACTGAATATTCTGTCAACATTGATGTATTCATTAAAACTTAAAATAGCCATTGAACATTTGTTGCTCTTGAAATGTACTTTGACGGTGTAATGTTATGAACTACATGAAAGATCTAGAAAAACAAAATTTTGGTTTGATTCTTGTACAAGAATGTTTATAGTAATAATACATGTAGAATGAAATGGTGGTTTGGTATAATTATTGTTTGGCCTTCTGTATATAGCTAGATAAGTTTGTTTGCAACATTACACACACAGATGTGTGCGTAATGTTGTGAACAGAGTGTGTTTTTCTAAAAATGTGCCTAAATGGAATCTTGAGAGTGTGTCTGTGTTCAACAATGTAGAACTTAACCAGAAGGTTGTTATTCTTTATCCCCACCAAGTTTAAAAGTTGATTTTTGTGGTTTTTGGATGTTCACAACACTAACACCATTTTTAATTCCACTTGCCATGGTTTTCCTCACTAAAAGTACATGCAGAGTGTGATTTCAGTCCTGACAAAAAGACCACAGCAAAGCTGAATAATCTATAGTCCTATTTACCAACAACTTGATAACATAATAATACACGCACCATCTGATTTTAGCTGTTTTCCCTCTAAATTGAGCACTTTGGTCTGTACACAACTAATAACGCCCGGAACTTGTTTTCATTTTTTCCCTAAAATGTATCAAATATCTAGATTTTTGCAACACACACTTATTTTGCTGTCACACAATTGCAGGAAAATCCACTTCATGTAAAAAAAAAAAAACATGTTTGATTTATTTGAAGATAAAGTTGCAAAATCTTAACACAATTTTTGTCATGGTCGTTAAAATGTTGTTTTATCAAGTCAAAACAAAAGTTTTCTGATTTTTTTTAAACTTAACCATGAAATACAACCATTGTAGCATGTAGTGACACTGATTGCATGGGGTAAGACAAAATCTTTGTGTGGAATTTTAACCTTTGAAGACGATGGTGCTAGTCTTACACAAATGTTGTGAACAGACTTGATACATCAAAATTATTATTTTGGATTACAAATTTTATTTCTCAGCAAGTCTGTTAAAAAGAAGGTCTCCCAAAAACAACTTTGGCAGAAAAAAATTATTAGGATAAGTTTACTTTCTGTGTGTGTGAAAAAGAGCTTGAAAATGAGCCTTTTGGAATGTGTCACACTTTCTCTGTTTCCCAAAACTCAATATTCCTAACACAAATGCAAATAACTCAACAACTATCAATTTTAGTGAGAAAATTTTTTTTTGCTAGCAACATTGTTCAATTCTGAATAAGTCACAGCAAGTTTGAAGTCTGCATGTGTTGAAGTTTGAGTTTGTGAGGCAAAGTTTCACTGATGGGTATTGAAATTGGCCCTCTGCTCACCTCTGTACTTTTGACCATATATACCAACATCCTACTTTCAGCCAGCTTGTCAAACAGTGACTAAGAAAGTGATACTCACGGCTTGTCTGAGGTCTTGTGCAGATCAAGTCGGTCGGTCAGGACATTGTAGGTCACACGGCACACCAGGCCTTCCTGCAACACGTATGCTCAGTGCTTAGCCCACCCAGACAGTCACCAAGATTGTTCAGTTCCATCTCTGCTGAAGTCACACACAGACACACACACACACACACACACACACACACACACTCTCACACACACACACACACACACACACACACACACACACACACACACAGAGTTTTGTCAGTGCTCTGCATCCCAGAAGTAATGCATGATGAGAACTAAAGAGTGCACTAAGGCAGCAAATGCATACATGCAGTGTACACACACGTACAAACACACACACTCACACACACACACACACACACATTCACAAGCACACACACAAATTCACACACACATGCACTCACACAAACAACACAAACACGCACACACATGCACATACACACACACACTCACACAAACAACACGCACACACATGCACATACACACACACACTCACACAAACAACACGCACACACACACACACACACACAACACACACACACTCACACAAACAACACCCACACACACACACTCACACCAACACACACACACACACACACACACACACACACACTCACACACAAACACACACACACACACACTCACACCAACACACACACACACTCTTCTGATGGCATTAGGTGTTTAAAATCTGACTACACTCTCACACCACTTAAGAAATTCAACAGCCAAAACTGTCCACAGCAATGACCTGGCTGACAGGACGAGTAGATGACAGAATGTGTGTGTGTGTGTGTGTGTGTGTGTGTGTGTGTGTGTGTGTGTGTGTGTGTGTGTGTGTGTGTGTGTAAGCACACACAAGTGTGGGTGCACATGAAATTGTATGACAGGGAACAAAGGAGTGTTAAGCATAGGATTTCACATCACTCATGTAATTCATGAGACCAGCCAACAGAAGCAATAAAGCCAACAACAACAAAATTGGTTGTTAGTTACAGTAACCCAACTGATCCTACTTTTTTCTGCCGACACCAAATTTTTTTCTTTCAATTATGCACACACACACAAAGGGGGGGGGGGGGGGGGGGGGGGAAATAGATGGTAATCAACATATGTGACCAGCCACGACAAAACCAGTGCTAAGTCCATTTTTGGACAAAATGGGGTTTTAATACTTTTGAATTCTGCATTCATTTCTGTTTGTTTTGATATAAGAATGAACAATGTGAGTTAATTAGAATAGGAGTTACAGGCATTTCAAGTTGGGTACTGAAGCAGCGGTCATTTTGAAAAAACGGTCTCAGAAGATTTACTCTCTTCAGACATTAAACACCTTAGCAACGGTATTTCAAACTCCGTTTCCAAAAATAGCTGACCTTATTTTTCTTCGACATCCACAGAGCGGGAACGCCGAGAGAGCGGCCTTTCTAACGGTATATAACATGAAGGGGTTCTGCAAGGGTTTAGGTGTGTTTATTGCGGCTAAAATGAGGCAATTAATGCTAATTACAGGGAGCTTTTGAAACAATACATAACACAAAAGTCTTTATTTTACCATCAAAATATAATTCTTCAAAATGTTTCCTTTACTGGCATGATAATTTGAACCATGTAGAATCTATTTTCATCAAAAAGTGAAAATCACCCAGAGTGACCCTCCCTGCCTTTTTTCTGTCGTAGCGCAAAATACTGCCGCGCGACTTAGCACTGGTTTTGTCGTGGCTGGTCACATATTGTGGGCTGTCCCATCTTCCCTGCTTTATGAGCACTCATGGAATCCACTGTTTATGCTAAATATTACTATTAGTTTTTTCAGCAAAAGAGAAATTGTGATTTATGTTCAATCTTGCTTCTTTAAAAAAAAAAAATATATATATATATATATATATAAAAGAGTAATGGCAACCTATGGACCCTATTTGTTCTGGCCATGCTACCATCAAATAATTTCATCTTTTGGACCAAGCTGGGTGACAGCATGGGCAGACAAGAGAACAGTGGGTAACTTGGGGAAGTTGAGATTGTGAGTGCATGGATGCATGTAAGCATGAGCGTACAGGCAATTGCGAGTGCATGGATGCATGTAAGCATGAGCGTACAGGCAATTGCGAGTGCATGGATGCATGTAAGCATGAGCGTACAGGCAATTGCGAGTGCATGGATGCATGTAAGCATGAGCGTACAGGCAATTGCGAGTGCATGGATGCATGTAAGCATGAGCGTACAGGCAATTGCGAGTGCATGGATGCATGTAAGCATGAGCGTACAGGCAATTGCGAGTGCATGGATGCATGTAAGCATGAGCGTACAGGCAATTGCGAGTGAGAGACAGTAGGAGTTCACTACAGTATTTCATCATCAGACCAGCCCCAGATGAAAAAACTGAGGCAATGACTCACAGAGGTTAGGAGTGCAATGTAGCCACTGCCAATTGCACACTCCTCCACCACAATGTCCTTCAGCTTGGACAGGGCGGGAGGGCTGGTGAAACCGCCATGGGAAAACAGGTGCGACACTTCCCGGAACCTGCAGGTAACAAGAACAATCTAGGATGAATCAATGGTTCAGTGAAGAAAGGAAGGAAGAGAGGTAGGGAGGAAGGAAGAGAGGTAAGGATGAAAGAAGAGGTAGGGAGAAAGGGAGAGGGAGGAAGAGCGATAGGGATGAAGAGAGATAGGGATGAACAGAGGTAGGGAGGAAGGTAGAGAGGTAGGGAGGAAGGAAGAGAGGTAGGGAGGAAGGAAGAGAGGTAGGGAGGAAGGAAGAGAGGTAGGGAGGAAGGAAGAGAGGTAGGGAGGAAGGAAGAGAGGTAGGGAGGAAGGAAGAGAGGTAGGGAGGAAGGAAGAGAGGTAGGGAGGAAGAAAGAGGTAACAAGGAAGAGAGGGAAGCAGGAGGAAGTGAGGTTCAGGGGAGGAAGGGAGGTAGGCAGAAAAGAAGAGATAGGAAGGAAGAGGTTAGGAGGAAGAGAGGTAGGGAGGACGGAAGAGATACGGAGGAAGAGAGATAGGCAGGAAGGAAGAGGTAGGAAGGAAGTAAGAGAGAGAGACAGGAAGAGAGGTAAGAAGGAAGAGAGGTAGGGAGGAAGAGAGGTAGGGAGGAAGAGAGGTAGGGAGGGAGGAAGAGAGGTAGGGAGAGAGGAAGAGAGGTAGGGAGGGAGAAAGGAGGAGAGGTAGGGAAGAAGGAAGAGAGGTAGAGAGGAAGGAAGAGAGGTAGGGAGGAAGGGAGGTAGGGAGGTAGGGAGAAAGAGGTTGGGGGAAGGGAGGTAGGGAGGAAGAAAGAGAGGTAGGGAGGAAGAAAGAGAGGTTGGGAGGAAGGGAGGTAGGGAGGAAGAAAGAGAGGTAGGGAGGAAGGGAGGTAGGGAGGAAGAAAGAGAGGTTGGGAGGAAGGGAGGTAGGAGGAGAGGAAGGGAGGAAGGAGAGGTAGGTAGGGAGGAAGAAAGATAGGTAGAGAGAAAGGAAGAGAGTTAGGAAGGGAGAGAGGTAGGAAGGGATAGAGGTAGGGAGGAGAAAGAGGAGGAGCAGGAGGAGGAGAGAGAGGACTACTACAAGGGATAAAGGGAGAAGGGAAGAGAAGGATGAAAGAAAGGATGTAACTAGGAAAAGTGAACGAAGGATGGATGGATAGTGTTTTACGGCCTATCAGCCTTTGTAGGCTATGTAAGGCCATCAAGCATGAAAATCACTAGAACAGTTTAGAGTTAACCCAAATCAAGTAACGGTGTCCCTAGTTATTCGCCTCTTGGGAATCTCTTAAGGAGATCACGAGATGTGGTGGGTCAATTCTTACCCTGAACCCACTGGGGGCTGAGAGAGGAGAGAGGAGGAAAAGATAAAGGAAGGAAATGGTTGGATATATTTCTGCTGGAGGAGGAGGAGGAGGAGGAGGAGGAGGAGGAGAAAGAGGTATATGACTGCATCAACCCTGAGTATTTTCAGTAAATTGTGTGACTAGTACAGTAGTAGATTTATCTCATAGTGTTTTGGTTGGTGTTTGGGTGACAGAATTTGGGGCTGATTTGTGACCTTTTAATTTTAAAGGTTGTGGTGAGATAGGCTAAATTCGGTAACACCAAGCATTGAAAATGGATTCATCTGGTGACTCATCCCATGTCTATTTGTTTTAATAAAACCTCTAGCAGCTAAATGTGAAAGGCAACTTTTTGAAGAGCTCTTCCAAGCTTTCTCTCTAGAAACTAAAAAGTTATATAGCTTTTTTTCTAGAGCTCTCTTTCTCTCCATTAACAATTGAATAGCACGACGAGGGCCTAATGCCAATTTAGACTTCATCCGTATTCCGTATATAGAAAAAAATCGCCGTGAAGCGGGCTTTGCTCGTCCTCTTGTTAAAATAGCCCAAACATTTCTTCCTAAATGAACATCGTGGCACATAAAATTCGTTCCTCTCGCTGAAGTGAACCTGCTGAACGCATGGCATACACATCCAGATGCTTAGAAAATTTACTTCAGCACCTGCTGCAATGCTCAATGCTTTGAAACGCCTTCCCTCGGAAATCATTTTATTAGCTTAGTCACACTTTAACGATTAGAAGAGTCTGTGAAATTGTCTTTTTCCTCAAAATATTCTCACGTTCAAAGACTGTAAAACTATATGGAGTATACGGACGAATTGAATGGCGAAATGTGTCCACACTAAAAAGGTTTTTCCACTTACTTTTCATTTAGTTGGTCCTCAGTGGCTGGCAAGGGTTGTACAATAAAATGTAAAGAAGTCATTTTCTCTTTCTCAGGAATATCTGCGTTGTTTGACTATTAAAAACTCCGAGTTAAGGATAAGTTGGACTCATGAATTCATCTGCCATTTTGAATAATCGAAGCGTCATACTAACTTTCCTTCCTGCTAAGAGAGCTCCCTCCCCAAAAAACTCTTGCCAAATTGCAAAATATAAATGCATAGTGGAGGTATTGAACAATTACCTCATTAAAAATATATAATTTGTGTAGATTTTATTCTTAAGGATAAACAAGCTATGTAAGTATCCTTTAACGCATATGGCATCTCACTCATCTGTCCAAGCATCACATCACAGCGAAAAGGGGAGACAATTCATTTTTCTTGCTTATGTACAGTTATGTCTAGAAGGGGAAATGGGGCATTAGTGACCACTTCGGAAAACCCCTTGAGATTGCGTGATTTTAGTGGTAGATCCTGTGGTGGAGTACAGCAAGTAGTTAGCCGTTTAGCCTCTCTCGTTCACACGCAGTAAGAAATAATTTGCTCTCCTTCCCGGTTATGCAGTTATCGATTGGATGATGATGATCTAGTACTTGTAGTAGTATTCTATTTTTGCAGTATCCATTGTATGCGTTTGTTCTTAACTGCAAAGATCTTTTGTTATAATTAGATTTCTTTGCATGGGAATTTAATTAGAAATATCAAAGAATGCCGACAATCCGTCTCAGCATGTGAGGTACCCTTGAATCCTCATGAAGTAACCGGGAGAGAAATCCTACGAGAAATGACGCTGACTAAATTGGCAAGACTAATCGTGGCTGTCCCAAGAGGCTATCTGTTTACATATGAAAAAGTATCTGGATGGCGGAAGGAGCCACAACCTGATCAGAGGAAGAATACACGTGGTTCAAAGTTATTTGGTTTTTTAATTAGCCTAATTAGTTGAGATCATCTGGAGCTCTGGTTGGCATTTGTCTGTGTCAGGGTGTGGAAGTTATTTGGAACCTCTCGATCATATTGGTCTGAGGTTCTGGGACTGTCTCAGCCATAGCCATAGAGAACGGAGGGGTGGAGCCAGAGGAAATTAGAGAGGGAAACATGCTGAGTCCAGGGAGTTGGAGAGAACTGAACTGAACTGAACTGAACTGTTTATTTGTTAGGCCACCGGCCTGTCACAACATACACAGAGTTCATACTGCGTCGGCAGAGGAAAAATCAGTCTCAAGCGCCTCTCGTCTTCTCTTAAATGCATGGTACAGATAAACTGCCAATGCTCTTATTTGTGTACAATCCTGTGTTGAGAGAACATCTGCGCTTCTTATTCAGGAAGGGAAATCAAATGAAAAATACAGATCTGTCTAATGTCTTCATACAAATAGGAAATGAATTTCACACTCAAAGTCTCCCTACAAGCAGAACAGATGTACAAATTATCTTCCGCTCTATCTTTATATCTATTCTTGTGACAGAACAACTCGCTGAAGCCAGTTCTAAACTGGATGTAGACGTCAAGTAAATACTTTCTGTCCAGAGCAAATAAATAGCTTTCTTTTGTCCACGTTTTAAACTTCCTGTAGAACGAGTACCTTTCACTATTCCACAGGGTTTGTGACCAATAGCTACAGTACTCTTGGACTAAGCGCCCTTTCAAATCTTTGAAAAATTCTCTATCGTTATGCACCATCTGATAATCCCATACATGTTGAAAATTATATCTATACAACACTTCCTTAATCTTATTTGCCCAATTTTGTTGATTGCATGAATTTAACATCATCTCATAAAATAGATGAGGGTAACGTGAAGTTTCCATACGTAATATTCGTAACCAGTACTTCAAAGAACGAATTATGCAACTGATATACAAAGGGTGTCTTCCACATTCGCCATAGACAATTAGATTTGGAGCCCTTGACGGTAAATTGAGATATCTTTTCATTGTTTGGATATGAGTTGGAGAGAGAGTTGGAGTGAGAGTTGGAGTGAGAGTTGGAGTGAGAGTTGGATATGAGTTGGAGAGAGAGTTGGAGTGAGAAGAAGTCGAGAGTCCGAGACGGACAGGGACGTACGTACGTGTCCACCACTAAGCTATCCCTAGCTCAGTGATGGACACGGCTTGTGTCACGTCCTTTTGTATGCTGCCCATGTAAGATGGAAAAATAAAAGAGTTGGAAATATCAGCCGGTCCGACTTGATCCTCTCCACGCACATCCCACCATCGCTACTACACCTCTGTTGCCCCCGCTCGGCATCGCAACAACCACCACGCACATCCCACCATCGCTACAGCACCTCTGTTGCCCCCGCTCGGCATCGCAACAACCACCGCCGCGCACCTACCACAATCCTTTCTTGCAGCATCCTTTGCATGCATTCGTTAACTGCAAATTCCCTCTTCTTTAATTTTATAGTTGTATTCAATTGGAGCTATTGTATGATAATTTGTGTAGAAATACCAAAGAATGCCGACAATCCGTCTCAGCATGTGAGGAACCCTAACTGATTCCCCATAAACACACGGGGGAGGAGTTCCAGGAGAAATGACGCTGACTGAATCAGTCAGTCTATTATTATAGCTGGTGGCTGTCCCAGAAGGTACCTGTTTATATATGATGAGTTAGTATCTGGATGGCGTGGACAACTAAGAGACAGCCAGATCTATCTGTGGGAGAATCCCAGTCAGCACAGGGTCTTGGGCATGCACAGGTCCTTTACGGCCCTTGACAGAGCTTACAGTCAGCACAGGGTCTTGGGTATGCACAGGTCCTTTACAGCTCCTGACAGTCAGCACAGAGTCTTGGGCATGCACAGGTCCTTTACGGCCCCTGACAGAGCTTACAGTCAGCACAGGGTCTTGGGCATGCACAGGTCCTTTACGGCCCCTGACAGAGCTTACAGTGAGCACAGGGTCTTGGGCATGCACAGGTCCTTTAAGGCCCCTGACAGAGCTTACAGTCAGCACAGGGTCTTGGGTATGCACAGGTCCTTTACAGCTCCTGACAATCAGCACAGAGTCTTGGGCATGCACAGGTCCTTTACGGCCCCTGACAGAGCTTACAGTCAGCACAGGGTCTTGGGCATGCACAGGTCCTTTACGGCCCCTGACAGAGCTTACAGTGAGCACAGGGTCTTGGGCATGCACAGGTCCTTTAAGGCCCCTGACAGAGCTTACAGTCAGCACAGGGTCTTGGGTATGCACAGGTCCTTTACAGCTCCTGACAATCAGCACAGAGTCTTGGGCATGCACAGGTCCTTTACGGCCCCTGACAGAGCTTACAGTCAGCACAGGGTCTTGGGCATGCGCAGGTCCTTTACAGCCCCTGACAGAGTTTACAGTCAGCACAGGGTCTTGGGCATGCACAGGTCCTTTACAGCCCCTGACAGAGCTTACAGAGCCTGCAGCTTTGGACCTCTATCCAACAGCCAATCTCGTTCACTAGAGATTTCGCCTCCCGGTGAAAGTACTGACTCGGGTTCACAGAATGTCCAACAGCTAGCCTGCCTAGCAGCGGTTTGGGTACATGATAAGCCGGGGCACATTATGCATCTCGGCGATTTGATCTTTTTTGTTTTCTGTTATAGTATTGCCTTTGCTGAAAGTGAAAGTGCCGAACCTTTGCTGAAACTGAAAGTGCCGAACCTTTGCTGAAAGTGAAAGTGCCGAACCGCGCCAGTTTCATTGGTTTGTCACGGCACGTGGCCTTAGTCGCCGACTGGATATATAGCAATAGAAAATAATATAAATTTTCACTCCAGTTTTATTAAAACAACAACAACGACCACAATTTCAATATGTATGGTTGGTGTAGGTGGTAACGCTCAAGACACCAACGGGACAGTAAAAAAAAATCACATTTAAAAAAAAGACGTCACAAACCAAATTTTACATCAAAACAACTAACTCATTACAGACAGACACCTTTCATTATACTTTCTCTCAATGAATTAAAAGAGAAATGACAACAAAACCCCAAAACAATTACCACAAATCAAACGCACAAAAAGATAAAGCAACCGTGACCACAGACTAAGGTTCTCCACGAACGGCACAGGAGGCGTGGCGGGACAACTCTGCCACGAAGGGCACAGGAGGCGTGGCGGGACACGCTGCCACGAAGGGAACCAAAACTAACAGTAAAACCAGGGTCTTTGGTAAAACCACTCAAACAGGCACCAAATTAAATTAAATTAATCTGAGTCGTGACAAACAACAACAACAACAACCACAATTTCAATCTGTAAAACCAGGGTCTTTGGTAAAACCACTCAAACAGGCACCAAATTAAATTAAATTAATCTGAGTCGTGACAAACAACAACAACAACAACAACCACAATTTCAATCTGTGTAGGCTGTATATTCCCAAAATCTCTGGTAAGGGCTTGCTGTATCATTTATCTATTTTAATTTCAATCTGTGTAGGCTGTATATTCCCAAAATTTCTGGTAAGGGCTTGCTGTATCATTTATCTATTTTAATTTC
>JAWQFJ010000036.1:142412-150069 GCA_034096865.1 Theodoxus fluviatilis
GTGATGCTCATGGTCAAAGGGGAGACAACTCCTCTCACTTTGTGTGTGTGTGTTTTGTGTATGTGTTCAAGTGTTGTGTGTGTTTTGTGTGTGTGCATGTGTAATGTGTGTGTGTGTGTGTGTGTGTGTGTGTGTGTGTGTGCATGTGTAATGTGTGTGCATTTGTGGGCAAATGTGTGCGTGCATGTATGCATGCTTGCCTGCCTGCATCTACGCGTGGTTCGAGGTTTTTCCATTTTTTGATAACCAATTACATGGTTCACAGCATCTATAAAACTCTGGTTGGCATCTGTTTGTGTAAGGGTGTGGAAGTTATAGGAACCCCTGGTTGGTCTGAAGTTGTGTCTAAGCATTTTAGACGGAGGAATGGAGGAGCCAAAGGAAATGTAAGAGCTATAATTGTGTTTCGTCCTCCAAGAGAGTCGATCGATCTCCTCTCGACAGTAGACTCGATTCTAGGAGGACGGGATATCGACACATCACATCTAGAGAAAAAAATATTCTCGCCAAGCTAATGTTCCATGAACAAAAACGACCCTTCTCGGGGCCACTCTTTCTCAAGAACGAGCGGACTTACTGTCACCCTTTATTAATATTTCTAGGTGTATTGGTCTCCGACCGAGGCACCACTTTTTTGATGTATAACATAAGAAAGAAAAATATAGGATTTTGATCATATTCACTGGCCCGATTTGTCCTCCACGTCCCACCAACGCAGTAACACCATAGATCGTCTATACACGATCTTTGGTAACCTCTCCTGCTATGCTCGACAGTCACTCACCTAACACTAAATTCCATCTTCAGGGCACCTGTAACGTAATTGTTGGTTCAGCATAATTGTTGGTCTGCGCATGTCCATGAGCAGGAAGTGACAACGCGTTCTTCCTATAGTCCGTTTCGGCATTGCTCTGACAATCGAGACGCTAACAAGATGGCAGGAAAAGACTCGAACAAGAAGTTACGTTCTTGGGAAGAGTTTGCTGAGGAGGTTGATACCTTCTTAGAAGAAAACGAAGAAGTATCTTGCTATCTTCGTCACGTGAAAAATGGGACAACTCCACCCTTCTCGGTGTCTGAATGTAGGAGAATCCGCCGGCGAACTCAGAAGTTCTCATTGCAAGGTAAGCTCAATCTTCACATTATGATTATTGTACGTTCCCATTTCATGAAAATATGCGTGACAGTGGCGTCTTTTTAGTCAGACGAAACTTCGCGATACATTATTGTAAACATCTTCTTATTGCATTCTCGTGGTTTGCATTTGGAGTGTCCAATTAAATGAGTCTGATGACACCATCGTGACCATGATTACTGAATACTGAAGCGGGGGTTGATTGTTGGATTGAGAAGGAACTTGTTTGGTAATACCTTCTAATTCCATTGTTGATTTATTATTTCGTTGCTTGCATTTTAGATGATGTGCTTTTCTACGAGGGAAGTCGAAGTGGCAAACGACTGCAGGTGCCACAGAGCAAGGAAGAAGTCATGGGTATACTAGCGGTATGTCATGAGGGGCATGCTGGTATTGCCGCAACTATTCAGAAAGTGGGCGAAAGGTTTTATTGGAGGAACTTTTCGTCCCATGCTTACTATTATGTAAGTACTGTATAGAACTTATGAGCAGAAGAGAAGTGATTTGAACGGTTTAACATTGAAGGACAGTGTTGGTCATATGGTATGCCTGACTTGAATATTTTGTGTACAAGTTCTACTACAAGACTTATCATTGTTCAACCAAACGACATCAAAATAACATTTTATGTGTGCCAAGAAATTGAAATGTTACAATAAAAAATAAAGCATATATTAGCATATGTTTGCAAGTAATAAATTACTCCAGCTGGAATGTGATGTAAACAACACTAAAAATTGTTTTATTTGCTGTAGGTTTCCACATGCTCTACATGCCAGCAGTTTGAAAATGTGCAAACCCAAGCGCCACAGCTGCACCAGATCCATGTGACAGAACCACTGGAGCTGGTTGGCATTGACTTGATTGGTGAGTGATTATTTTTTTGCTTTCAGTCATGTTGTCTTCAGTCATACTCATAGACTCATAACAGTATCAGTAATAATGCTTTGGTTGCAAAGAAACATTCATAACTTCTAAAGTTTGAGAAGACATTCACATAATGTCCAGTGAACCTACACATTCTTGATTATCTCATGCCACGAGGTGGGAGAACATTTAATCTTAATCGCTTTTGATCAGCCATCCCCCCCCCCCTTTTTTTTTCCACCAGTACCCTATCACCTTGCATAGGATTATCAGGCAAATAGAAATATTAGTTGGAACTGAGGTGGGTTGTTTTGGAGGAAATACCATGCCACTGAACATGCTTCAAACAGAATGCAGATACCTCATGGATTTCCCAACATTACCATTTGAATGCAATTTATCAGAACTCAAGGCCACAAATGAGTGCTGGTTATAAGAGAGTGCCTTACCTCTATACATTTGCAACCTACTGTCAATTTGACGTGGCAGCCCAGTTTCAAAGTAACTTTGTTTTCAACCTAGTCAAAAGAAGTATTGCAGCAGATACCAAGAAATTAAAAGGTCCAGCCTAATTGGACCCCCGAAAATTTGCAGTCTATATCAGAGGTTTGTTAGTGCAGCCCTAAGCTGAAAGTTTGCTTTGTTGTGTTATCCCATGCTACTCACAACTGCATCAATACCGATTAAATGGCAACTGCAACTTCAAAAACAAATAGAGATAGCAAAGCAATGAAAGGCACAACCTGCAGTTTCTTTGGAGATTGTTAACACACAGCACAGGATTCTACCCAAATTCTCAAGAATAGGAACGACAAGGTGAACTCTGAAATCAATATGTAAATGCCAAATTAATTTTTTCCTACAGATCCTGATGTCGGTACTGGACTGGATTCTGTTTCCAGTCTGCCAATCCATTGCCTCTAGAGGAGAGAAGACAGCGACTCTTTCACCTCTGGATGTAAGCATGTTATTTAATACTGCTGTATGCAATTACATTATTAAAATGCTCGTCAAACACACAGGTCAGATTTTCCTCATCTGCAAATTCACCTCAAACATACATTATACTTGTCAATATTGCTTCTGTCCATTCGTGCGGTTAATTCACATATTTCATCCCATTTTTTATCATGTGTTCTTTAATAACATGTATGTATACCCAAATTTAAGATTTGTATGCTGACACAAGTAACACCTTCCTTTTTTTACCATAGGAGTTTCCTGAAAAGGAGAGCGGATGTGAGCCCAGGTGACCTGCCCATAGAGAGATGGGAACTGGGACACCTCACTTCTGAGGTTCAAAATGGGGATGATGACTGTGGGGTGTATGTGTGCATGGTATGTAATCTTATCATCCATAGCACGTACACCACATTTTCTTTAAGTCAAACAGTAAACTTGAGAAACCAACAGGTAAAGCCTGAATGACAGACTGACAAACAATACGTGTTGTCCAGAATTGAAGCCCTTCATACTGTAAACAATACACAATACATTATGTCATTATGGGACTGTAAACACCAGAGAAGTGTGTACACACAGATGCACACAAAAAGTGAAACACACACACACACACACACACACACACACACACACACACACACACACACAAAGTTAATCAGGACAACCTCATTGGGGTCAAAAATAGGCATAGAATTATACAAAAGTGTAACAAATGATGTAGTATACGCAATGCTAGTGGCTTGATAGGGCTGTTATCTTTCCCTTTGACTAGAGAAAGAAGAAGAAGTCAGTCTAATAAATGTTTCTTTGCTTCCATATTATAACAAGAATGATGTTAACCAATTTTTTTTTTGCAGAATGCTGATTCCATGGTCAGACATGGTCAGCCAGCTCAAGGAGTGCAACTGTCAGCAGCAGCACGCTGCCACATCTACTGCACCATAGTGGCCTATGGCCACATAGACATGGGACAACTGTAGTTGCATTCCTGGACTGCGTTATATGCAGTTGGACACTAGCTGTTAGCTCAACTCTTGTGCCATGATGGATGGAAGAGGACAGTGTGTGTATGTGTGTGCACTTATGTGAGTGATGAGTGTGTGCCTGTGTGTGTGTGTGTGTGTGTGTGTGCTTGTCTATGTGCATGTATGCATGCATGTGTGCAAATGCATGCAAAATATTTCCTGTATTTGCCAAAGCAAGAGTCGTGTTTTGAAGCACACAAAAGAGAATCACAAATCTTGAGTCCATACTGGTACTCCCTGGTTTGTCATGTCTTAGACTTTGAATTGTGAATCAGGACAAACTAATTCATGACGTTGGAGAATGTAAGTTTTTTCATTTATTGAAAAATTGTTCTCAAGGATGGAAATGACATAATTCATTTTGCTGCTGGATTTGAAAATTGTGTCAAGTGAAGGGTATTATTCTTCAAGTACCAGGTCCATTCCACTGCCCTGAAACTAGAATTGTGTAAACAACAAGGTTATACTGCAGTTTTGTGTTGCTGAGCATTGTTATGAAATGGATGCAGAATTTGTGCGTGTGTGTGTGTGTGTGTGTGTGTGTGTGTGTGTGTGTGTGTGTGTGTGTGTGTGAGTTCGTGTGTGTGTGTGTGTGTGAGTTTGTTTGTGTGTGTGTGTGTGAGTTTGTATGTGTGTGTGTGTGAGTGTGTGTGTGAGTTTGTGTGTGTACATGTATAAGCAGGAAAGAAACCAATATTGAAAGAATAAAACAACCCTTTTTCATGCATGCAGTTCAATCATGAATCGGCTATTACTGTAGACATTCATGACAGAGGATGTCAGTAAATGAAGTATGCTTGTTAACAAATCATTGTGCTGCAGTGCATGAAACAAGAATTATGTAGCCATTTCAAGATTTTAGAATAGCTAGTTATAATGCATGCACCTCACTCTAGTATTTTCCCCCTGACAACTTATCTTTAATGTAGTCATTATTTTATTTGTAATTACCTGATTTTAGCAATCCATTCTGTGCTAGCAACAGATGCAGGTATATGGAGAGGATTTTTGTTTGTTATGTAACAACTTGTTACCTATTCATCTTCACATGACATTTAATGGAAGATGTACATGAATGGCAACAGTACATAAAACTTGCAGAGTTTGCAGCATCTTTGTTTGAATGAAGGGAAAGCAGTCACCTCCACCTCTTGGAGAGAAATCTGAGAGCAAATTGGTCATTGGCAAATCTTCTGTTTCTATCATGACTGTGGGACTGACCAAACCCACGCTGGTGTGCAAAACAACAGATTCTTTACACTGTGTAATGTGTCTTTTGGCATGATTGGGTTTTGTGTAATGACGCATGTCTGTCTTTGTGCGTATTGGTGGGACATTGGGTACAATGGCTGACCATCTGACTTCAGGCATCAGCTCTGAAGTCAAGTGTCGCTAGCATTTTAGTATGTTTTTCAGTCAGAAATCTGAAACTTTCCATATTGTATTTTGCATTTGCAATGTGCAGTTTTCTTCATGCCATTTGTTGTGACAGTGTCCACTGTAAAGGACATGAAACTTATCTGTACAGACCTGTAATGTAGGGTATCATGACTAAATGCAGAAAATGAATTTTAAAGTGATGAAAACTTCTCATGTAACACCACTGTAAACCGAACTAACTGAAAATAATAAATATTGTAATTCGTGCATAAAATGGAATGAAGTTGATGTCCAATGCATAAACAGGATTTCTAGTGTTCTCTTTGAAGAGTGAGTATGGGGTAACCCCTATGGGGCTGTATTGGCCATGATGGGCTCACTCAAGTTGCACTGCCTCTGTTTAGTATGGAGTCTGCTTGGCACCTAGTCACAGAACTTCGTAAGCCAAGCAAGCAAAGATTGACACTGGGAACTTTGTGTTTGGAATCTTGGCAAGAGTTTTGGTGCAATTGTAGATGGGCTGCAGCATTGAGGGCTGAAAGAAATGAACTTCACTTGGGAAGTTGTGCATACCAGTCAGTCATCTACAAAGCCAGTGGCTGTCAATTGTGAAGTGTACAGGCGTTGGGAATGCAAGGAAGTAAAGTTTGGAGAGACTGAGACTATTTAGAGATGCAGAATCCAGTTCATATGCAACATCAGATCCTGCCTGACTGCTGTCTGCGGTGTACTTGGTTGTGTCCAGAATATTGACCTTTTGATTGTGATTTCAATTCTTGACTTAAACTCAATAGAAAGTTGGAGAGCCAGACTTTTTTGAGATGCAGGGAACATGCTTTGACTGCTGCCTGCAGTGTATTTATTGATGTCCAAAATATTTGCACATCAACTATGTTCTCAATTCTTGGTGGAACAGGGTAAAAAGGGATGGGTATACTTCTTTGGAAGTATTTCCCTGTGCACTCTACACACCAAGTGCATTTTGAAGCCATCTCAGGAGATGAGTGTCCCCATTGTGACTGCTCAGTTTATCCATGACTGTCCATTCTTCATGGGTTGTCAAACTCCTCATGCTCATCCACACCCACTATGGAGGAGAGCAGTGTGTCTTATGAAACTCCTTTAATTATTTGGTGAAGGAATGCATATGATGCAGTATTTTGACTGCTTGAGAATGCAAGGCAAGCCACTGGCTGAATTCATATGAATGAAAGGAGAGATGATAATTCGCTGAGCTTTTGATGACATTGAGCAGGAATATGAAAAGGGGAGAGGACCTGAGGGAATTATATTCTTATGAATTTAGTATAATTTCGTATGCAGATTTGTTTAATGCATATTCAGGAATAACTAGAAGGGGGAAGGAATAGGCCTGTTGCCATCGCTAGTGGACAGATTATGTAGCAGGCCAGTATTACTGGACTTATAGTTGAAAAATTCTGAGAGAGGATAATGAATGGCAGTGTTCTGCTCTGCCGCTGCACGTGTCTTCCTCTAGATTCTTGGTGTTAGTTTTCGTTTTTTTTTAATGCAAGATGTTTTAACACTGTAGAGGTCTCCATTAAAATGGGGCGTCGTGAGTACCACACCTGTGGCAGCACCTCGTCATGTCCATATTTTCAGTGTGTTCCCAATAAAGCTTGATAACTACTTGTCTGAAAGTGTATTTGTTGCACTCCATTTTGCTTAGTTTTAAATTGATTCATTTGTGTGGGGATTTATAAAAGGACATGGCTGTTCTAGAAAACTATATGAGATTTGTGTTCTGCATTTACCGCCGCACAAGCATGCACACTGTACATGACTTTTTGGCTGGGGCTGCTAACAACAAAGGTAGGCTTTGTTCGCAGCGTCATGCTCCAAGCGTTCGTAGCTAAAACAGACAGATTTGTCGATCGGGGCATACATTAATCTCTCTTGTAGGTACCCCCTGTGGGTTAGGGGTCAGATTAGACCATCGTGTCTACGCGATATTCGTAAGAGGAAAAAAATACGGACACCGTGATGTTATTTGCGCTTATCCTAAACTGTTCTAGTGATTTTCGTGCTCAATGGCCTTACATAGGCCTATCCTACAAAGACTGATAGACCGTAAAAATCTATCCATCCATCCATCCATCTCTTATGTTAGTGCTCATTCAGATCGGCTGAGACTATAAACATGTATCTCTGGTTCAGAATGGTTTTTGCTAGTGGCTGATCTGTTTTTAAATTGTCAGTTCGAGACCTAATTCGGCCTTAATGTGTCGCTGGCCAAATCGTGACGCTACGAGCAGCTACTTCGAAC
>JAWQFJ010000037.1:5000-27500 GCA_034096865.1 Theodoxus fluviatilis
CATTCCGAGTTTTACCTTGAGCAGACGCTGGGTAGAAGACACAGATCAGTACAAGCCACTGAAGACTGCTCCCTGGAATGGCCATCCTGCAAAGAGAGGTGGACAAGGAAAACTCTCTGCCACAGAGGAACAGTGGGGGCTCTGTCACGGCATATTAGGAACTGTACTTGAAAGATCTGGGTCTACTGCCAGCAGTACTTGTAATTTCCCTAGATCAAGCTTTTCTTTTATTTGTTGAATTCTTTTCAGGACACAGTTTGGTTTGTGCTTCCACAGTTCAAACATAGAGGTCTTCTTGACAAATGTGTCTTTTTTATATTCTTCTGCATCAAATACCGAGACAAACGTCGTTCTAGCATCGGGTGGAAAAGGAACAAATATGACAAAACCTGCAGAATGTACATTTCGATAGCCACGATTTATCTTTTAGTGGCAATGCAGCCATTTACTACTGGCTTCTATTTGAAGATTGGTATTGCCAAAATTGTTGTCTGACGTGGGAGTTTCATTGCCAGAGCTGTTGCACAGACAGTGAAAATGCCTGAAGAAGTGCAATGTACATAATGACAAATATTTTTTATGTTTTCCTTGGCTCGTCATCCTCAACAAATAATTTCCATTGATTCTGTCTCAAGTCTATGGTTGCTGCCTGACGTATCAGCTGCTGTCGTTCAAGGAAATATCGATATTTGGAGCAGCTTCTCTGGCTGGATTTCTGATGTAAAAACACTTACATTCCCTTTTTATTCTCTTTTACATTTTCCTTCTCACTTGATTAAAAGTAATAATTAAAATGTTCTTGAAGTCCTACGGTCGCCAACCTGAAGAACTAATGTTACTGATTCCTTCTGTTGTTAAGAGTCCCCGATCGCCATCTCGGGTGTGTCGTTCAAGAAATATCGATCTTTGGAACAACTTCTCTGGCTGGCTTTCTGCTTTGATTGCAATTACATTTCCTCTTCATTCTCTTTTACATTTCTCCTGACATACGTTGATTGAACACTAATTGTCAGGAAACTCAGATGGATACCAGGAGACTTGCAACTTTAAAAAAAATGAATTCATGCACTATTTGGCATGTGCTGGACTTTTCCCCCATCAAATACACCACAGACAACTTTATGTTTCCAGCTTTTGAAAACGCCATGCAATTTTCATTATTTTTAAAGGAGTATTGTATACTCTATTCGCCTGATATGTTTATCATTTCCGCTTTTATTCCAGTCATGTTCTTGAGAAGTTTTAATGATACATATGTTGTCAACAGAAAACAACTACGTATGCTTCAGGAATGTCACAGAAAAACTTCCATGAATACAAAAAATGGAAAGACGTGTTGTAAATGATACCTTTGAGCTCTGTAACAGTAGCATGTTCCATCTCAGAAAGTAAAGCAGTGAAAAACGAACTAAGTGCCTTGTTCTATACAAGCAAGCTCGCACAAAGAAAATCCAGTTTCATAAAAATGGGCTACCCTGTTTCTGTCGTGATATAGAAATGTGATAAACATGAAACAGATTGTGGCAAAACATTCACATGATGATTAGTCCGTGTACGTAGAACAAAAATCATAAATACCTGAAAGCCAGTCAGGAGGCAGGGTGGTACTGGTGACGTCACCTGCTGACCCTCTGTTTGTGTGTGACGTCACAGCACGCTGTTGTCTCCGAGGACAGTGGAGCGTCCTCCCCCAGCCAGCTGTCCTGGCTGTCTGTGAGTCGGTCTTGGGATGGAGCTTTCCCGTCATCGATACAACCACGCGCCTTCCCTCCACTCGTCCAGTATTCTTAGCTTCTTCTTTTACGTCTACAGATCGATGATTTGATTGGAGGCTGTCAGTGTGCAATGTTCACGGTGGGCGATTGTGTTTCCAGCTGGTTTCAGGTTGTACTGATATTCAGAATGACAGAGCAACAACATGATGAAGGACTAGAATGATAAGAGTAAACATGGGCTTCATTAAGTATTCATGTGATACTTGACATGATATTTCATACTTTGCCGAGATGGCTTTCACAGAACCTGTATCACATCAGATTTGAAGAGAATACGAAGAGAAAAGCATATACTTGTTATAGCATTTGACAGCTCTGCTTCTTTGTTCCCATTTGGGGGTTGAACCATTTTCCACTCCACACATTGATCATTGGACCATTCTGTCAATTATTTACCAACACACGGCCACAGACACAAACAAACTGATGTGACACACAAAATCAGTTCTTAGCATATTCTCCATTCTTGAGGGAGAAAATCAACAGTTTGTGCTCAAGTCCACATCGAGATTTACTCGCACTTACAGTGTGCCATTACCACATCCATGCCCGCCTGGTTCCTTGCTGGGTGGGAAGAGGCAGTGGACATTGAGGGCCTTCCCTGAGGGTGCCGCTGTAGCATGGAAGCAGTGTAGAACGCCGCTACTTCCAGGCACAGCGGATGCAGGAGGTTGCTCCAAAACCCGCCAACAGACCCAGGCTGAAATTGCAGTCGTCGAGAGTGGTACCTCGTTTCTTGATACATTGTATTGAAAGAGTTCAGCAACATCTAAGTACGATTAAATTCATTGTCATAGGATTTTATTGGGGTTTTTCTCATCTAATTGAGGCTCTATTCTAGTATTTGCGGCCAAGCATGTCTACTTTCTTTCTTTCTGTATTTAAAACGGATATGATGAATGTTTGTTTCCAAGTGTTTCATGTAGCAAAGAAAAATAGTGTTTAGGAAATACTACACTTTACACGTATCTTCACACTGTGAAGACATTTCTCCGTGTCAAAGCTCCCATCAGTTCTCAACTTGTACTGGAGCAGGCCCTGAGAGCACGACAGCGAGGAATTCCAGCTAATGGGGGTGGGGGTAGGGGTGGGGATGGGGGTGGGGGTGGGGTATGATGGGGATCGAGTTGTTCAGGCCATGCGTCCTGCTCTGGCGGTTTCGTCCCTATATCACACTTTGGATGCTGTCTGGAAAATGGCTTGATATGTTTTTCTCTTCGTACTTCTTTGTAATGACTGATTTCACGTAGAAAAAAAGCACGCGAGAAAGATATTCCACTTTACCACTTTTCAGGAAGAATGGTCAGTACTATGGTCACGTAGTGCAGTGAATGCCTTTGCATGCAAAAGTTTTTCCTGACTTTGGAAAGTCAGTGCCATTTGACCTGGAAATCTTCACGAACTGAAGTGGTTGCTGGGTCACCTTGTCCGGGCCAAAGTAGCAATCCATACTCGATGGTGAGACATGAAAACTTGGACAAGTAAAGCAACACTTATCCTGCACCTTCCACGGCAACATCAGCAAAGCAACGTGGCGCGCGTCTCAAGAAGGAACTCTTTGCGGGTTGTCGAGTGTGAAGCACGCCATGATTAGGGATTTCTTTTGCTGCCTAGAAACACGAGGTGCGGCCTTTGGTTTTGAGAAAACGTCAATGCTGGTCGATGAGCAGGACAGGGGCAGGGCTGCCACAGCGACAGGGACCCCGTGGAGAGAGAACGTGTCCTTGTCGCCGTGGTGAAGTCGAGTGCACAGGCTCCTGCTCCAAGTGCAGACGTCATGAGCTTTACGTTTCGATTTCCTTTGATCGAGGCAAAAGGTGTTGTCGTTCTCTACGGGCAGCGCAATCTGGTTCCAAGTGTAAACGTCATAAGATTAATATTTCGAACGTCTTTAATCAGAGCGAAAGGTGCCCTTTACCTTTACAGGCACTGCAGATAATGGTTCCGTTTTGTCCTGGCGTGGAGAATTGTCTGTTGTGTTGTTTTATTTTTGTACTCATTTTGCGTTGTAGAAATCTTAACATTTGTTGAAATACTTCATTCAGCTGGCCTCTCCCTTTGTCTACTTTTTCCATTTTATCTCGGCGTGGAGACCCCTCTTTCTCTGACACATTTGTGTCGGTAGAAGCTCTCTCTGATTGGAGTATTCCTCCCAGCAGCCCGTTCTCTGTGGCGGTTTGTGTTTGTCACAAGGTCATTTTTACAGAGAGTTGAAAATCAATAGGTTCGATGTCAGGCATAGAGAATGGCACGCCAAATTAAAAAAGAGAAACCTAAGATTCCTTTTTAAATGTCGAGTACATGATGAAGTCAAGAACGCTATTCTGAAAACAAAGTTATTTTTCGTAATTATGAGCTGAAAGGGACATCATAATTCAATTCATTTAAATACTGTATTCACATCATAAAATAAAACTCTGCATTGCACTGGACATTGGGGGTGTTTACAGTGGGGGGCGGACAATAATCAATGCCTGAAATATCCAGGAGCTTTTGTAAGAAAGTCAATAAGGCGGACACAGGAAAGCCATGATGTCATAATAGGTGAGAGCGATTCTATAAATAACTAAAGCGTACACAAAGTATTGCTGGACGAAAAAAAGGAAACAACACATTATGAAATAAAAATTTTCGTTAAAGATGTTTGGGGGTACCTTTTATTCCCCATCTGTAAAAATGAATAGTTATCGATTTGATCAATTTCTGCTCGATATGTAGAAAACAGTCTTTTCAAGAACTTTGGGTCTTGAGTGAATCTTGACGGATTGGGTAGGTGTAGCTTGGAATTTGTTTCGCTCACCGGCCTACCACTAATACATTGACTGGGCTATGGCTGACACAGGCTGTCAGAACATTTCATTATCAGAATCAATTGAGGCAACAAGCTTTGACTCGAGGACAAGCGCACTCCAAACTCATGAGAGAGGCTTGGATTGATCTTAATCACAAACCTTCAAAGCACACATTCCATTAGAACTGTGATACGCGAGTGAAGGATGTCACTGAAACCGACAATAGTGAGACTTTGACTAATTTAGGTTAGTGCTTTTTAAAATTTTAAAGTATTTAATTTAGTCATGGCAACGTTATCAATGTAGACAGTTTCAGTTATTGCTTTTGCTTTATCATGGCCACAGGAAACTCACTCCATACTTGACGCTGTAAACATGCAACACCTCAAGCTATGGGATCTAGTTACATGAAACACCTCAATATATGGGATCTTGTTACATGAAACACTTCAAGCTATGGGATCTTGTTGCACGAAACACCTCAAGCTATGGGATCTTGTTACATAAAACACTTCAAGCTATGGGATCTTGTTACCAACTGTAGAGTTTCAAATCTGAATTTTTCCACAATACAAATTGCTACAAAAATGATAGAAGCAGTTTAGTACTTTTCCCCCAAATAAGCAGACACCAGAAGAAAAAAAATAAAACCCACGCATTATTCCTCGAAGATCATACACAGATCGAGGCACAGCTTACACAACAATCCCCGGATGTACAACTCAGATCGAGGCACAGCTTACACAGCAATCCCCGGATGTACAACTCAGATCGAGGCACAGCTTACACAGCAATCTCAGGATGTACAACACAGATCGAGGCACAGCTTACACAGCAATCCCAGTATGTACAACACAGATCGAGGCACAGCTTACACAACAATCCCAGTATGTACAACTCAGATCAACGCACAGCTTACATAACAATCCCAGTATGTACAAAACAGATAGAGGCACAGCTTACACAGCAATCCCAGTATGTACAACACAGATCGAGGCACAGCTTACACAACAATCCCAGTATGTACAGCACAGATAGAGGCACAGCTTACACAGCAATCCCAGTATGTACAACTCAGATCGAGGCACAGCTTACACAGCAATCCCCGGATGTACAACACAGATCGAGGCACAGCTTACACAGCAATCCCAGTATGTACAGCACAGATCAAGGCACAGCTTACACAGCAATCCCAGTATGTATAACACAGATCGAGGCACAGCTTACACAACAATCCCAGTATGTACACCACAGATCCAGGCACAGCTTACACAACAATCCCAGTATGTACAACACAGATCGAGGCACAGTTTACACAGCAATCCCCGTATGTACAACACAGATCGAGGCACAGCTTACATAACAATCCCAGTATGTACAGCACAGATCGAGGCACAGCTTATACAACAATCCCAGTATGTACAACTCAGATCGAGGCACAGCTTACATAACAATCCCAGTATGTACAACTCAGATCGAGGCACAGCTTACACAACAATCCCCGGATGTACAACTCAGATCGAGGCACAGCTTACACAACAATCCCAGTATGTACAGTACAGATCGAGGCACAGCTTACACAACAATCCCAGTATGTACAACACAGATCGAGGTACAGCTTACACAACAATCCCAGTATGTACAGCACAGATCAAGGCACAGCTTACACAACAATCCCAGTATGTACAACACAGATCGAGGCACAGCTTACACAACAATCCCAGTATGTACAGCACAGATCGAGGTACAGCTTACACAGCAATCCCAGTATGTACAACTCAGATCGAGGCACAGCTTACACAACAATCTCAGGATGTACAACACAGATCAAGGCACAGCTTACAACGCAATCTCAGAATGTACAACACAGATCGGGCTGACATGACATCCAGTCAGGAGGCTGAGCAATTCAGTGACGTCCGCCAGACACTCTGGATCCGAGTATGACGTCACGCCACGCTCCTATCTTCAGGTACGATGTGGAGCGTCCTTTCCTGGCCAAGGGAGTGCGCGTTGCTTACGCTAGTATTTTGCAAGGATTGCCAAGGAACGCTAGGAGAACGCCAGGCGAGTAGTTTGGACTCATCTCCTCGCTCGCAAGAAGGCGCGAGTTTTAGCAAGGAGGTTTTGGAGGTGCTTAGCCGAGACTCATTGGAAAATACAAAATGGCGGAAACCATGCCGAATAGGTCGCTGTTCAAAGATGCATGTTACAATCCAAGATAGAAAATGTACATATAGGAAAGTGTTTGCTGTTTGATTGTTCATTTGTGTACTTGGAGGATTATGTAAATGATTCTAGACAAATACTGTCGAAATTTTTTATATCTTAGGATCTAGGACACAAGAATAAAAGTCAACACCTTGTACACGTATTCGTTCTAAACCATGTCCCTTGCATTGATCCGGGGTGCATCGAGGCACGACACTTTCGACAAAATTGTCTAAATGAGCACCAGGGTTGCTTCCTTTTATTTGACAAAGTTATCGTGCCATTTGGAATGTCATAGTGGTTGGTATGTTCAGTCAAGTGAAAAACTGATGTGATATCTGTATCGTCAGTCACATCGTATAAGTGCAATTTCTTCAGCAACTCTCGCCCGCACGAAGTCATGCTGTCTCGGACTTGCATCTTGCGCCTGCTCGCCTGGCCTCAGCTGTCTCACAAAAATTATTTGCCAACTAGGCGGCTATGCAACGCGACCCAACTCTCCTGGCTGTCTGAGAATGTCATGGGATGGCATTTTCCCTCGATTGATACAGCCTTCACTTACAAGTTTAGATACATAGGTCAAAGATAAACCGCCGGATTTCCATAAGACAAAACAAATAATGATCACAAAGATCGCTTTGGGGTTTTTAGAATCGCAGGTTTAGTATAGAGACAATCGTTTCGGGCATAGCCCTTCACCAGTTTGGCAGACAGCAAGTTTGAAGATGAAGAAACATAGTGTGCGCTGCCATCGATGTGTACAGAGGAATGATCTGATTGGACGCCATCAACCTGTGAACTCCACAGTTGACGAGATGCTTGGTTTTGAGAATGAGTATATATTAAACTCATCTTCAGAATGACATTATGTCCTATGAAAAAAGAGGACGTATTACATTGATGTACTAGTCATCAAAAATGACTCTTGCATGGTATAACATATTGCCAATTTTACTAACCATTCCCTTTTTAACATGAGGAACATGGGTTATGTAAATGAAATTCAGAAAAACTAAAGATCTCTTATTATGGTAGGCACACAGCATATGCACCATCACGTCTTCCCATTCACTGAAAGGAAAGAAATGCGGGATGAATACTAGCATTTTGTCATCCTTTATCTAGTCTTGCTCAGACTTTCTGGAAGGGAGCGTGGAGGGGAGGGGGGGTGTTCATATGTTACATTTGAATTTAAAGTCGTTTGCAGAGCTCCAGCCTGGGGAATGTGTTGCTTACATGCTTGCCAGTGCGTTTGTCTGTGCTTTCTTGTCATCCTGTTTAACTGGTTTCTTTTTTTAATGAATAACAAGAATCGTAGAATGACGAAATCCTCATTTTGTTGTTTTTGTAGTTGGAAAAGTAAACAATTTTCTTTGTCCCTTTGGTGATGAAAATGACTGAGCTCCCAGCACCGGGTGTTTACAGGCTCTGAGAAGTGGATGGCAGACAGCAAACTTCTGTTTGAGACACGTTTTGAAATGATGACACTGGCACCACGCTCGCACGTCCTCAAGTCTTAGCGTGAAGCCACTCCACCTCCAGCACCGCTGTGTCGTGTCAAGCTGCCAGGCAACAATGGCAGCAATCGATTGAACCTCACCCTCTCTTGGACTCTTGTGTCCGCCAGAGGACTTGTCATCGAGAGAGAAATCGATCGGCTTGATGCAGCATGTAAGGAAAGGAAAAGCACTCACAAGAAAACAAACAGTATTTTTTTTTAAAGTCATTTATTTTTGAGAAGATCATCCTGAATAGATTGTATTTACGAAAAAATAAATAACTATGCAACTTTGTATCTATATTAAATACATATTGAAGCCCCTAGGTAAATTGTTACAAACTATTCATGTAGTAATACACAATATATTCTAACGGAAATATTTATTTCCTGTTTGCAAATATAAATTTATGAAATAGTCAATAAACTAATCGATAAATAGCAAAATGCCGAATGCAAGCAATATGTTTTTTACATCGTAATCTAATTCACAGAAGTGTAATGATTTTTTCCCCATTAATTTCTGCTTTCACACAAAAACGCCTGCTAACTTTCACTCGGT
This sequence comes from Theodoxus fluviatilis, assembly GCA_034096865.1. NCBI lineage: Eukaryota > Metazoa > Mollusca > Gastropoda > Cycloneritida > Neritidae > Theodoxus > Theodoxus fluviatilis. The sequence continues at coordinate 13,839 of JAWQFJ010000037.1, forward strand.
AACAGTCATGGCGTAGTAGCTGCTGCTCTCGTCCGTCACCAGCCGCTTCCGAGTCAGGAGGTCAAAGAGGCGACATAGAAATTTGCCGACAGTGACGTCATGCCACGTGACCAGGAAGGAACGGCAGTGGTCCTCCACAAGAAACTCCTTAGCGCATGCGCCCAGTGACAGAATGTGGAACTCCTTCCAGGGCGAGAGAGCGGGGTCAGGGCGCTGGATGGCGGCCAGCCTTTGAAAGTGAAGCTCCCTCAGTTTGGGTTGCGCTGGGTCTTCATCTTCAAGAGAATAACAGCTCTACAAGTACAATTGTCTTTTAAAGGGGGGTTTGAAGTCCGGAAAGGGAGTTGGGGTGATGACTCCCATATTGAGCTAGTCATTCAAATTGCAACAGACTGAAATTGAAGAAATGGTAATTTAAAATTGAATGTTATACACGCACAAAAACTGAGAAATGAATTGAAAAGGATAAAACTATCGGTAAAATATGTATTTTATTACACCAATTTAAAGGATGCTGTAAATGACTGAAACGGTGAAAATATTAAAATGTCATTTTTATCCTGCAACTTTTCACCCGTTAATAGCTACCCGAATCACACACTTAACAAAATTGGATATTGAATAATGCTGTCTTTGGTGACGTTTGAACCTAAACTGACAACTCACATGTAACTTTATACAACAGCAATGCATTTCAATGTACAGCAAGGTTAAAAAATAAATGATGTCTGAAGCACGTACAACTTCAGATCTGAGTCTGTTTCGTATCTTCTTTTCAGAAGCATACCATTGAGGAAGCCGGAACTGACGTCACAGCTCTTGTTGATTGGGCTGTATGCTGATTCTGCAGACAGGAAGGCGAAGTCGTAGACAGCCAGGCACGACACGTCACCATGGAAACCTTCCTCTCCAGCCAGAGAGTCCCCGATACGTAGAGTCCACTCCATGGCGTTCAACAACGACGGACAGTTCAAGACGCTGCTGTTCCACGTCCAGGCAGTTCCCAGGTACAGGAAGAGGCTCTGTCCTTCAAGTCCAAACGCCAGGCTGTCCCACGATCCTGTCCACGCTTGTCTGGACATGGTCACGTGACCACACTCGCCATCAGTGACGTCAGACACCGTCAATGAGACGTCAAACCTGCCGAAGACAACGCTGAACTGGTGACGTCCGTCAGAGCTTTGTGCGTGTCCCCATTGTAGCGTGGTCCAAGAGGAGCAAGAAGCCCACAGAGAAGTCCTTTTGGAAGAGGGCCAAGTTCAGGGAGAGATCCACAGCTGAGAACGGCGACCCGTCCATGTGGAGGAAGCCTCCTGCAGGAGCAGTGACGTCATAGACAGGACGAGGGTCCACACCCAGAGAGAGGTCCATGCCAGTGTGAGGAAGGTCAAGGTCAACTCCAGTCTTGATGGCGTAGAAAGGAAAGACCGCCACCTCTGTGGGCCTCAGTGTTGGAGGAGCTGGAAAATAATCAATTTATATATTTTGCAAGAGAAGGAAAGAGGGGCAAATCAATGCAATTTTCTGAATTCAAGGGAGATTTATGGTTATGCTTAACATCTCAACTGGAGTAGATTATTGTGAGATGCCCTGAGAGCATTATGAAAAGTATGCGTGTTGGAAATATGTTTAATCCTTGCTCTTAAAATGCGTTCACTCAGAGAGTAAAAGGTTGGGAGGAAAAAAGTCAACTTTTAGAAGCGTGGAATTACTTTTAAAGACTTGAAGTCAGAACGGTACTACCATGTGCAAATTTCCTGTATGATTCATTAATAAACTTGTAAATTGCGCGCGCGCGCGCGCGAGTGTGTGTGTGTGTGTGCGTGTGTGTGTGTGTGCGTGTGCGTGTGTGTGCGTGTGTGTGTGTGTGTGTGTGTATGAAAAGGGATGCTTGTATAATAATTTGGAGCATGATTCTTTGTGAGTCAAACACCTTGTAGTGTTTTTGTTTCACCTGATAAGCTATCTTCATCATCATTGTCATCATCATCATCGTCGTCGTCGTCATCATCATCTTCGTCGTCGTCGTCATCATCATCTTCGTCTTCGTCATTATCTTCATGACATTGTGATGAGGATACTTGGTAGAATCCGTAATTATTTCCCAAAGTACATAACGTCATCTCGGCCAGCAGACTCTCTTGGTCACAGCGTAAAACGCAAGTGTGTGATCTGCGTACATGCACTGACTTCCACAGACGGGTACTGCAAATCAGTCTTCATCAACAACAGTAAAGCCAGGATGTAAAACTGCCATTTCTGTTACCTATTCACATGATTTATTTAGTTTGATTTGAATTTTTTGACATGTAGAAATTTTCTGTATATGAAGATGGGTCATGAGGATGAGTCATGAGAAGAGCAGTTATTTACGCAACATCAAACAAATAACAGTCTAACAGATCTGCTTATGTTTTTATGACAAGCAATACTTTATAAGGCAAAAATTGTACTCTGGATTTTTTCAAGTAAGCGTTTTTCCATTCACATTATACTATACAACGAAACTCAGGGAAAGAGCTAATCTCATTCGCTGTTGACCACACAGGCATGTAGGCACATATATCCTCGACAGTGATGGGGAAATCACTTTTCTTCCTGTCTGGAACCAATAAAAGAACATGGAGAATACATATACAGTACTACTATCTTGATATTGTACGATTTAAAAAAAACATCTTTTGGAAAGAAATGAACGGTACGCAACTTTGTTCAGATATCGTCGCAGTTGGTTGGCCTCAATTCAAAATGGCATTTCTATTTATAAAATCCATGCAGCCGAGTACTTTTGCATCCCGTTCAATGTCAACAGTTCCAACAAAATGGAAAGACAAAATGGCATATTCAGTCAAGGCGTTTCACGTAGCACACAACAGCTTTCCTGAAACTGTGGTGGAAGCAGGCAGGTTCTGCCCCATGGTGCTCGCACAACAAACGAGCACTCTAGGCTATCACCAAGTGTGGCTCTCCCCACTGAAATATCAGGATGTTTTAATACCGAAATACTTATTGACAGAGGCTCCCCCTCTAAAGACATGTTGTTGCCTCGCTCCCTTGGGAGTTTCTTATCAATTCGTTTCCATCTTCTTGATCAGATGTACTGACGTACCTTCACAAAGAGGCGGAAGACCTTCCCAGATGCCGTCACTGTTGCACACCAGCATTTCATTCCCTTGCTGCAGATACTCTTAGTCACAGGTGTATGAGGCAGTGGACAGGTAGGTGTCCTGAGAGAAGTTTAGTGTCATGCCTTTCAGAGGTAGGGGCGTTCCACATTTTATTTCTGGAATGCAAATAGTCTCAATTAAATCAACTCCAAAATTCAAGTGAGAAGGAAGACGTTTATATATGTAAGTTTGTCGCCTCCCCCTGTCACCCGCCGCTGCTCAGTAGCACAGCTCCTTCAGAGCAGAGCCACAGGCGATCATGGCGTACACGTCTCTCCTGCCGGCACAGACACAGAGCTTCTCAGTGTCCAGCCACGTGCAGTGTCATCGCACGGCGGCAGGAGATGGCGAGAGCCGCGAGAACTACGCTTCCCTTAATGCTCTTGGAGGAGGCTGTGTCTGTGATGAGGCCACCCATGACCCGCCTTTTTGTGAGTTTTCCGTGGCACCCATAAGGGAAATGCCCAGCTATGGTCAAATAGCATTAGCGGAAGGACTCATTGGCTTCTATGTCACACACACACATTATATATATGTATGTACGCACACACACACACACACACACACACACACACACACACAGACACGGACAGACAAAGATGGGCATCTTACATGTGCACTCCATTGGTTTTCCAGGACAGGACCCCAAACCAGAAGAACACTGGATCACACCACTGCCAGCTGAGTATTTGAAGGTAGGTTAACATACGTATTTGACGGTGGGTTTGAACATGTCCACGAAAGGTATTCTCAGTGTGTTCGTGCCATTGGGTCCGTAGTTGTAACCTGTGGACGACAAACCATGCTACGTAATGTCACAGAAATGAAACAGGCACAACTGCATTTTGTACGAATAACGTAAAATGATATGTTTAAAAAGAACGCTTGCAGGCTCTGTTTTCATCGTATTTCGAGGTATTTTAATTCAGTCAATTTCCTTTAACACTCAGTTGTACGACACTTTTCTCAGTGTATGTGTATGTGTGTGCGTGTGTGTGTGTATGTGTGATTGTATGTGGGTGCGTGTGGCTGTGTGTGTGTAAGCATATGTGTGTGTGTATGTGTGTGTGTGTGTGTGTGTGTGTGTGTGTGTGTGTGTGTGTGTGTGTGTGTGTGTGTGTGTGTATTCTGACGTTCACTTCGTCATCGATGGTGACATTCTGAGACAGTGTGCTGCCTAGGTATGTTAAACGGTTCACTTTGTTAAGTCTCTGGCCGTTGACAGTGATGTTGGGCTCAACATAGGGCTTTCCAGGCGCGGGCTGATGGAGTACTTCAGTCTTCCTCAGTCGGTAGGAGATCTCGCTATCGAGGCTGCCGTTTGACGAGAGATGATTGCCGAGGTAGGTGAAGGCCTCGACTGCGTTGAGAACCTCCGTCGATATTGATGAAAGGTTGCGGGTTTGGTGTACCAGGAGGCGTGTGTCATGACCTCTGTTTTCTTGATGCTAATGGTCAGGCCAAAGGCTTTGGTGGCGGCAGCAAAGCAGTCAGCGAGCTTTTGAAGATGAACTTCCGTGTGAGTGGCCTGCACACAATCATCAGCGAACAGGAGATCGCGAACGAGGGAATGACGAACTTTGGTGCGTGCCTTTAGGCGCCTTAAATAGAAGACGCAGCCGCCTGTTCTGTAGCGGTTTGTAATTCCTGTGTTTGTGTGGAAGATGGCTGCCGAGAACATCTCAGCAAAGAAAACTTTGAAGAGTGTAGGAGTAAGGACATATCCCTGATTAACCCTGTGACCCTGATGGGCTCCGATGATGCATCAGTCTCGACGCAAGCCATTATTCCGTCATGTAGGGAGCGTTTTATCTGGTCAATCTCGGGGGGGGGGGGGGGGGGCAACCCAGCGTAGAAAGAGTAGCCCAGAGGCCAGGTCGGCTGACGGTGTCAAACGCCTTTGTAAAGTCAAGGAGGAGCAGGTAGAGGTTTTGGCGCTGCTCAGATCATTTTTCCCGGAGTTGACGGGCAGCAAAGATCATGTCAACTGTACCTCTAATCTAAAAAGGTAAAAAAGGGGCTCTGTGGCCGAGTGGTTAGCGCGCTGGACCTACAGTCGCTTGCGGCCAGTGGGTACGGCGTTCGAAGCTGCGCGGTTTCCAGAGTTGCATCCTTGAGCAAGATGTTTAACTCGCATTGTTTCTCCCCACCCAGGAGTAAAACCGGGTACCTGTGAGGGCAATATTGGCAAAACGTTGTGCGATTAACCCTTGTATGCGGCCAAGCGCCAGCATCGGGTTGGAATACTCCCCAGGGAGCGGAGTTGGTGCTGGTACCTGACTGTGTGTGTCTTAAATGTATGTCACTATGTTTGTTGTGAGGTACCAGTGAGGATTGATGAAGCTGCCCAGTGATCAGGGGGTAAAGTGTAAGCGGTTTGAGACCCAGACAAAGGGTGTAAGTCGCTATAAAAAACCACACCTTTACCTTTTATACAGATGAATGATATTCGAATATTCGAGGTCATGTGGCTCCTCCTCTTTCTCCCAGAACAGTGCAAACAGGTGTGTAAGCTGCTCGCTGAGGATCTGTCCTTCTGCCTTGAATATTTTGAGCGGGATGTCGTCATGATCTGAGGTATTGCCTGTCTGCAGATCTGAGATCGCTTTCACCACCTCCCGAAAAGTAGGGTTGACGTCCACGGCAACAATGAGAGGTCGCTGTGGTATGTCTGCAAGTGCCTGTGAGTCTATGCTGGAGGTCCCATGGAGCAGCTTGCTGAAGTGAGCTGTCCTTCTTGTCGGACAACAGAGTTCCGTGTAGTGCACAAACTGCGTCATGGTGCTGACTGGTGGCCCGTGGACAGCCTTGAGGCCAAAGTAGAGGAGCGTGGTGGCATATTGGTCGGCGTAGCCATGGAGTTCCTGTGATTTAGCCGCCCACCAAGCAATCCTCATCTGTCTGATCTGTGACTGCACCTCTTTTCGCGGTGTGTTGAAGCGCTGGTGTTTGGGGGCCCACCCTTTGTCGCTCAGCCAGTCCCTGTTAGTAGCTTTCGTCTCGCTGAGGAGCTTCTGAATTTCTGGGTTGTTGTCGTCAAACTAGTCCTGGTGTTTCCTTGTTGGGTGACCAAGAACAGCCTTAGCAGTGATGTAGACTGTGTCACTGAAGCAGCCCAGGCAGCCTCGATGTTGGGATCATCCTGACGAGCAATGTGCAGGTCGGCAGAGAGGGTCTTGTTGAGGGTCTCTTGCACTAGCGTATTGCTGAGTTTCTTTACATCCAGCTCACGCTTGACACTGCTGGCCTGCCTGCGCTGCCGGCGCGCCAACTGAAAGGCGACCCTGCCACACAGCGGCAAGTCGTCCGTCCAGCAGTTGGCTCCTTCCGTGGCCCGTATGATGATGATATCTTTGAGGTAACGGCGCCTGGTAATGATATAGTCAATGAAGTGCCAATTTTCAATAGCGAAAATGCATCTAAGTAATTTTGTGGATGTCTGGCTGTTGGAAGACAGTGTTGGTGGTAATGAGCCCCAATTTAGAGTCAGTTTAATGCACAGCTTTCCTTTAGAATACATATTGCTTACCCCATGGGAGCCTTCTGGGCTTTACCAATCCGGGCGTTGAAGTCGCCCATGGTGAGCAGTTTGTCGTCCCTTGGAACTGCTAGGATGGTACTTCTCAGAGCATAGTAGAGCTGCTTCTTAGCCTCCCTGTCATATGTCACAGTTGGGGCGTAGGCACTGATGAGGGTGATGTGAATGCCTTACGCCAGTGGGATGCGAGACATCATGAGCTGTCGCTGATCCCTTTAAGATGGGTTTCAAATTCGGGGACAAGCGCTGAGCGGATTGCGAAACAAATCCCTGCCTCCCTTGGTTCATCTGCTGCATTTTCGCTCCAGAGTTTCTTTAGCTGGAAAACCAAAGTCATCTATGTAACAGCAGTGGCATCTGGGAAGGTCTGCCTCCTCTGTGTGAAGGTAGGTCATGAAAACCGATTATTTTTCTAAACATATGAATAGCTTTACTACTTACACATTGCTTCAGATATAATTTCACAGAGAACTGCAGGGCAAAAAGTCTCTTTGGATTCATTTCCAGATGGACTTATATATATATGATCCACCACATCTCGTCTAAGAGTAGATATTATATATGTTTTCTTCTGCATCATGCCTTTGATTAAGATGCACCACTGGATGGTCACATTTTTACGATTAATTCATTTGGGTAACTGGACGAGCAACATGTCACCACTTGTGTTTTAGCTTCTTAAGTAATTTACCTACAGTCCAGAGACAAAATAACAGAATATGGTTTTACAATGACAGGTCCTGAACTCAAACTATTTTGGCTATCTGCTCAATTAATTTCTAGAATGCTTTTGCGTCATGTGTTCCAGCACCTCAAACGCTGAGGCTCAAAGAGGTGGCGGTGTTTCCTCTCTACGCCATCACGACTGGAGTTGACCTTGACCTTCCTAATACTGGCATGGACCTCTCTCTGGGTGTGGACCCTCGTCTTGTCTATGACGTCACTGCTCCTGCAGGAGGCTTCCTCCACATTAGACCGCAGGGCGTGGCATCGGATCGTTCAGGTCCGCTCAGCCAAAATATGGACGATGTTCCCATATTATATTATGATAGTACATGGTATTGGGGATTGAAAACAACAAAGTTCCCTCTTCGATCGTATCTATTAAACAGTGAAAAATGACTTTTAAAAGTGCGAATTTGTATGATTCAAAACTATACAGGAGTTACTTCCCGTGACACATTTTCGTAGTTTTGGCCAATCAGAAATTAGGTCAGATTTACTGCGGAGTTTTCACCATGGCAGCGTGTGCATGGGCCAAATGTAAACAGTGGCTACATCAAGCTTTTTAAACTTGAAAAATTCTATGAGGTAGGCTGTGTAGCATTTTAATAGTTCCTAGTGCTAGACTTGCATGCGTGGCGGCTATTATGCAGTCTAGGTGCAGCAGGTTGGGTTATACATAGTAGGGCTGTCTTTCCAGAAGTAGTCTAACGTACTAGCCTTGAAGTTGTCGACAGTGTTCGCAGATACGGCGTCTTCAGGAAGACTGTTCCATGTGTTGACGACTCTCTGAGAGAAGTAGTTGACTCTCACGTTTAGTCTGCAGTGGTCTTTGGGGAGTTTGAGAGAGTGGCCTCTGGTTTCTCTGCTGTTGGTTGGTTCGAAGCGAGGTCTGTCTGCATCATACAGTCCATGCACGTACGTACTTACGACGATGTCTTTAATAGTTCGACGTCATCAACTTCGTGATGAAACTGATTTGCAATAAAATTTATCGTTTGTGGTCGTAATTCCAAAACGAGACACCATATTACCTCCAAAATACATTGGATTCTTACTTGGGAGAATCCCTGACCTTCCGCCAATTTTCATTAGGATCCGTTTTTATCGTTTTGAGTTATTTTGCTAAATAACTAAATTACTAATAAACCTAGGGTTTAAAAAAAGTATTGACATAAAAACATCTTACTACGAAACCTGAAGCCATCTTGCAGTTATCTTTCCAATGACACATACTTTATATAATTTATATATATTTTTAGCAACACAATTATAGATTCATTGATATATTTCATAGAAGATGAGGAAAAACAAATTGCAGCATGATTATGCAGTCACTTCTTGTAATCTGTGTATACTATCAATGTATCATCATGTTATGTATAGTGGAATTTAATAATGGTTTGCTTTAAATTCTTTCTTCATAAAATTGCTCGAATGTCAGCTCCAAATTCCTATTGGCCCCTTGACAGAAACATTTGTATCATCAGTATTGTAGTCACACACACACGTGCACACACACACACACACACACACACACACACACACACACACACACACACACACACACACACAAACACACACACATGCACAAGTGTGTGCACACAAACACATACACATACAGAGGAAAGCACACAGTCACATTCAGACACACTCCTATGCACACACAGTAACATACACAGAAGCATCCATACATAAGAGCGTGCAATTTTACACATGCACACATGCAGCTAATGAACACACTCATGAAAGCATGCACAATATTGCTCACTCAAATAAATCATACTTATCACTGCATAAACTCCTAATCTATTATGTGTTTGGTGGGATTTAAAAGAGAATGCAGATTAGTGTTCAGCATCAAAAGAATAAGTGTCCTGGCTGGCAATTTTCTGTTAATATGGCATTAAGAGATGAGAAAGGCATATTGAGGATTTTGTTTAAAAACTTAAAAGAGAAATGTCAATCCTTCATAAGTGTTGCATCAAACTGAAAAAGGCAGATGGGTCCTGTTTCTTGAACAGTGTCCAGATTGTGTCCTCATGGCATGGATTGCATGAATTCAGATATTCAGGTATCTACTACTTGTTCATGTGCACAGCAATTGCACTTTATTCATGAATAAAGTTATTTTGGTGTGTATCTATGTCAAAGAGCAGAGAGTCTCTCATGTATACATCCTTAGTAGATTATTGCCACTGATACTGTTTGACCTTACATAAGTGCTTGTGTAGTTAAAAGGGATTTTCTCAAATTCATGGGTGAAGAAAAATGTTGCAAACTGGTGAAGGTGTATATCATCAATGTAAACTTGACATCATCTGAGTAAAGATAACTAGCCAAAAAGGACAGATATATTAAAAATAAAATGTTGCAAATACTTATTCTGGTCATGTTTCTAATGGTATTCAGTAGAAGGGAGAAACCAGAACAGCTTATGCATAAAGAAATCTAGGTATCATTAACAATAATTTCAGTTGCAGAAATGAGCCTCCTGGGCTTTTGTTTCTGGGCTGTGTCCAATCTTTTGTTGTAATCACTTCATGTGTACCTATTCATGTGTGCAAACTTGCAATGTACTTTCCATGAAAAAAGTAGTTTTGATAAGTATGTAAATATGTATGTGTGTTAGTAGAAAGATTACTAATGCAAATTATGACAGATGTGTGAATTAGCACAGCTGGTTTACAGTAAAACAAAGATGATTTGAATATGGTGAACAATAAACTGCAGTAAGTAAAGTCATGCTGATAATGGATGTAACATCAATGAAGATGATGGTGGTGCTGAGGATGATACTGATGTTCCTGTTGCTCCCTCTTCTGATGGTGACGATAATGTTGCAGTTTGTGATGTAATGATGGTGATGCTATGGTGATGGTGATGAAGACAAAAACAAATCTGGGTCCTTTTTCATAGGATGAATATGATGATGCTGTGAAGACTTGTTTTCTTTGCCTTAATATCTGAGAGATAGACTGGTGTTGGTGGTGGATGTGATAATAATGGTGGTGGTCCCAATGATGCAGAAATGTAGTAAATATAGTAATGATGTTGAACATAACAAGAATGATGATGTTGCTGTTGGTGTTGCCTTGGTGTGATTGTGGTGAGGCTACTTAAAATGTTTTTATGTCAATACTTTCTTTTAACCCTGGGTTTGTTAGTTAATTAGTTATTGAGCAAAATAACTCAAAACGATAAAAACGGATCTTAATGAAAATTGGCGGAAGGTCAGGGATTCTCCCAAGTAAGAATCCAATGTATTTTGGAGGTAATATGGTGTCTCGTTTTGGAATTACGACCACAAACGATAAATTTTATTGCAAATCAGTTTCATCACGAAGTTGATGACGTCGAACTATTAAAGACATCGTCGTAAGTACGTACGTGCATGGACTGTATGATGCAGACAGACCTCGCTTCGAACCAACCAACAGCAGAGAAACCAGAGGCCACTCTCTCAAACTCCCCAAACACCACTGCAGACTAAACGTGAGAGTCAACTACTTCTCTCAGAGAGTCGTCAACACATGGAACAGTCTTCCTGAAGACGCCGACAACTTCAAGGCTAGTACGTTAGACTACTTCTGGAAAGACAGCCCTACTATGTATCACCCAACCTGCTGCACCTAGACTGCATAATAGCCGCCACGCATGCAAGTCTAGCACTAGGAACTATTAAAATGCTACACAGCCTACCTCATAGAATTTTTCAAGTTTAAAAAACTTGATGTATCCACTGTTTACATTTGGCCCATGCACACGCTGCCATGGTGAAAACTCCGCAGTAAATCTGACCTAATTTCTGATTGGCCAAAACTACAAATTCGCACTTTTAAAAGTCATTTTTCACTGTTTAAGAGATACGATCGAAGAGGGAACTTTGTTGTTTTCAATCCCCAATACCATGAACTATCATAATATAATATGGGAACATCGTCCATATTTTGGCTGAGCGGACCTGTAGAAGGAGTTGTTATCCGAAGGCACGCCCTGCGGTCTACATGGACGGGTCGCCTTTCTCAGCTGTGGACCTCTCCCTGAACTTGGCCCACTTCCAAAAGGACTTCTCTGTGGGCTTCTTGCTCCACCTGGACCGCGCTACCATGGGGACTCTGGCTCACGCACAAAGCTCTGACGGACGTCACCAGTTCACCGTGGTCTTCGGCAGTGCTGACGTCTCAGTGACGGTGTCTGACGTCACTGACGGCGAGTGTGGCCACGTGACCATGTCCAGACCGGCGTGGGCAGGATCGTGGGACAGCCTGGCGTTTGGACATGAAGGACAGAGCCTCTTCCTGTACCTGGGAACTGCCTGGACGTGGAACAGCAGCGTCTTGAACTGTCCGTCATTGTTGAACGCCACGGAGTGGATTCTACGTATCGGGACCCTCTGGCTGGAGACGAAGGTTTCCATGGTGACGCGTCGGGCCTGGTTGTCTTCTACTTCGTCTTCCTGTCTGCATACTCTGCTAATGACAACGTCAACAAGAGCTGTGATGTCACTGCAGGTTTTGCTGATGTAAGCTCCTCATGATATGGCTGTAATGCACAGAAACATACACAAGTCACTTTTAATGACTTCCAGCTCCTGAAGATTGTTGGAAAAAACTCGACGATAGACACATTGCGATCATATACTCTTTTTGTATTGTGTCTGTCTGAAACAAGAATGTCTTTATTTAATTTGTTGGTATATAAAAACGTTAAAGGAAAACAGTCAGATAATGTGTATCATTGATTTCATTATTTGCGCATGCGTCCATACATATATTCAGTTCTTTTAGCCTATGTAAGCACTTTCCCCCCTATAACATGAAATATGTAGCACACGCTTTACATGTCATAATAAATGTTTACATTTTACACAATCTTTTGCATTCAGTTTCTTCCTCTCTGTTTGCGAATATTCACGTCAGTATTTCTCCATGGGCGTGTTCCAGAAGACGAGCCTGATCGCCCAGAACTGAGAGAGTTTCAGTTTGAAAGAGTGGCCTACAGCCAGGGACCTGACCCCTCCCTCTCGCCCCGGAAGCAGATTCACGTTCGCTCTCTGAGCGCATGCGCCAACGAGTGTCTGGTGGAGGACCATTTGACGTCACAAGACGTGACATGGTCACCGGTATACGTCAGTGTCGCCTCTTTAATCTCCTGACCCGGAAGCGGCTTGTGAACGAAGAGGGCAGCAGTTACTACGCCATGACAACTGCCTGGCAGGCGTAGAAGTTGAAGTTAAAACGCCGTGAGGCTTTGTAACTGAAGAAGCTTTGTTGTGTAAATGTAAAGTAAGATGTATAGGGTCCATGTAACATGTATGACGGGTTATGAAATGTTTCAGTTGGTCACACACTGTATTTATCTTCTTCCTGAAAATTTTCATCAATCCCTTTTTATTACGGGTGACAAATGTTACATACAACTTAATATTTTCCAATAAGCACACAGCTCCATGCAATATATTTTCAAAAACGACCAGTTTTTACCGCTTGTATCTTGTCTGGAAAGCTTATCCCATTCTGTGTCAGTTTTAAAAGTGACTCTGTGGATAAAGTTTAATTAAACACGTCTTCATCACCAGATTTCGTTTTCTCTTCCAAAACGTGCATTTTACCTCAGACCTATTATTTTCTTATCCGATAAATACTAGAGACAGACGAAAGGACAAAGAAAAGGCAGATGGAATCAATTCCCCCGACGGTTAACTGAGAGCTTTCCACATCAAGGACGGTGATGGAGAAAGAGAATCTCAGTGCCAGGACATGATGGAAAGGGCACATTGTCTTGCAGTAACCCCGGGAGCCTCTCGAGTAAAGGTGGAATCTTCACTACGATCACAGAGAACAAGGTGCCAGTATGGTATTGTATGGTCTTGATTTGAATCAAACGCTGCAAATTACTGCACCGACAATACTGAAGGAACAAGCAGGAAACACAATGTCACAGGATGCTGCGATCTTAAAGACAGAATCGAGGAGAAACAATTTGATGTGAATAAGACTAGCGAGGAAAAGAAAGAAGGAAAATGTGATCCGAACACAACATGCATGTTTAGTTAAAATGACCAAATAAGCAAATTAAAAAGCGATTATATTGTCGACGGTTTTTTTTTCTAAAGATGAACGAAGTGTAACTTGATATGATGAAGAGGAATGAGGATAGAACATTTCTGCAATTTCGCTTAGATTGATGGTACTTAGAAGAGTAAAATATATCGTAGAAAACTAAAACGCC
>JAWQFJ010000037.1:32500-40000 GCA_034096865.1 Theodoxus fluviatilis
CAGAAGAAAAGGTCATGAGACATCAATTAATAATGATTTAATCAAATAATGACAAACTCTAATATATTCCTGCAAAAATCAAGCATGCACAAGAAGAGTAGTTAGTACTAGGCCAGCCCTAATTAATGAATGGTAAAGTTTATCTTCAGTTCCACTTGGGTGACTTATCTAGTGAGTCTATTGGAAGCGCTCTCCGAATGTTTGTTGATGAAACAACGTTCACATAACACGAGTTTACTAACTTTCAATTCCAGAATTTTCCAGGGGAAGGTAGGTTCACAGTTACCCCTGAAGGTATAGCGGCGACAGCAGCGTTGGTGGGAACTTGTCTCTAGGCGCAGCAGAAGGGGTTGACGACAGCAGCGTTGAGGGGTAGCGGCGACAATAGCGTTGGTGGGCAGCGTGGATTGGGGCTCGTCTCCGTTCGTAGCAAAAGGGTTTACGACAACAGCGTTGATGGTCAGGCACCTCTGAGACAAGTTGGAGGGAATACTCTGCCTCAGCAGGGGCTTGAGGGCGAGCCTTGTGCTCTGCTTGCGTGGTCAGTCCGAAGTGAAGAGGACGACAGTTCTCGTTGCTTTTCATGAACCTCAATGCTGAGTGGGCGAGCCACTCATGTCTTGACACGCTGGGGTGACCGGTTGACTCCACCCACATTTTGGGAGGCAGCTGCAGTTTCAAACTAACTTGTTGTTGAACTTTCCATAATTAACTATTCCCTGGGGGACTAATGTTCTAGCGTCTCCAACAGGACTCTGACAGGCCGCTTCCTTAATGCCTGACACGCCATGCTGGCTGCACCTGCATTGGGATCTCTAGATAACAATAGCTGCCTTCTCTATTCCTTCCCTTCCAGTGACCCTAATTTCAAAGTGGCTTTGTTCACATATGGGCCTGGATAACAATAGCTGCCTTCTCTATTCATTCCCTTGATCCGCTTGGCTGATCTCACAGATGGGGGACCATCACAGTGTGTGTGTGTGCGTGTGTATGTGTGTATGTGTGTATGTGTGACTGTGTGAGTGCGTGAGACAGTGCAAGTGTATATGTGAGTGTGTGACTAAATGCGTGTGTGTATGTGTGTGTGTGCGTGCATGCATGCATGTGCGTATGCGTGTGAGTGTATGTGCGCGTGTGTGCGCGTGCGCGTTCGTGTGTGTAGTGTGTGTGTGTGTGCGCGTCTGTATGTGTGTGCATATGTGTGTGTGTGTGTGTGTGTGTGTGTGTGTGTGTGTGTGTGTGTAGCCGTGTTCGTGAACGTTTCGCGTATGCGTGCACGTGGTGTATGTGTGTGTATGTGTATGTGTGTTTGTGTGTGTGTGTATGTGTTTGTGTGTGTGTGTAAGTGTGTGTGTTTGTGTGTATGTGTGTGTGGGGGGGTGGGGGTGTTTCTGTGTGTGTGTGTGTATATGTGTGTTTGTATGTGGGTATATGTGTGTGTGTATGTAGGTATGGGTGTGTGGATGTGTGTGTGTGTACGTATGTGTGTATGTATATGTGTATTTATATGTGGGTATGTGTGTGTGTGTTTGTGTGCATGCGCGCGCGCGTGTCTCTTAGCGTGTGCAGTGTTCTGGGTCTTCCGTGGGTTCGACACCTGGATGTCCTTGTCGCCCTAATCTAAATGACAAATGTCACCTGATACTGAAACATTGTGATGCAGCCTGCGGTCCGCCCCCCACTGTCAACACCACCAATGTCCAGTACGACGCCAGGAACACCACGGAGGGCTTCGTAGCCACGTACACCTGTCAGGTGGGCTACAAGAAGGTGGGAGGAGACAGTCACAAGACGTGCGACTCTTCAGGACTGTGGACTGGACAGGATCTCATCTGCGAATGTAAGTATAGATCTGAGTAATCTGAATTACTCAGAACGTGAAATGTTGTATGGTTTGAGTTTTTCGCACGAGCGCGCTCCTTTCCCCACTTCAACCCCTACCCTTTTTTTTCTCTGTCTTTAATCTTTTTGCCTTTCTCCTCCTTTCTCTCTCCTACCCTCCCTCTCTCTTTCTTTTTCTTCCTTCTCTCTGTCTATTTTTCTTTCTTCTCTCTCTCTCTCTCTCTCTCTCTCTCTCTCTCTCTCTCTCTCTCTCTATATATATATATATATATATATATATATATATATATATATATATATATATATATATATATATATATATATATATATATATATGTCAAATGGGGATTTCCTTATGATTGGAAGAACTGATTATTGTCTGAGTGTGTGATATGGGAAGAAGACGAGTGTTACGGGGATTCATAAACGAAATAACACGGTCCCAGGGTTCAGTACATGTTTTAATAATCAATCACAAAAACATGCCCGTAACAGGGGTAGAAAAGAAAAATAAAAATAAAAGGAATGTTACATGGGTATCTGTATCCACCACAATATTCTCGATAACCTCAATCTCATAAAATTTACAGCTCTTCTTCCTCTGTTCCATTCCCAATGGGAAAAATGACAAAGCACATCAGCACAAATAAAATCTCGCCAAGTCGCGTTTGCCTTTGTCTCCTGCCCTTGACCATAATGTTTGTCTCTCTCTCTATCCGAGACCTTGTCGACCGCTTTGGGTGTGTCGCATGACTTCCTTCAGCTTTAGGCTCTCCGTTGCTGCGTCGACTGCCCCCTGAGCAGTCCATTTCTTTCCCGATCTGATGGTGGGCAGGGTCGATCTCACCAGGGTGTCCTCCGACGTCTGCAGCAGCATGAGCAGTCTGGCGTTGCCCACCTTGAATTCCTCCGTGATCGATTTTAGCAGAGCGAGGCAGAGCGAGCTTGTTTGCCTTCCCATATAGTCCCACGTTCGTGAAGCCGGGGGGGAACCAAGCCATCCGCGGAGAAACTTGATGACCATAGATTCCAGCCCCTCCGCTGTGCTTGTGCAGATATCGTAGATGAGCAGCAGCCATAGCAGTTTTGGGAGGAGGACATGTTGGAATATCCAGATCTTGAACTTTCCTTGAAGGGGGCACTTGTTGATCTTCTCAAGCCCCGTCTTTGTGGTGTCCCTGATTTCCTTGGCTCTTCCTGTATCTCTCAAGCTGGAGTCGTACACCCTTCCGAGGCTTTTGACTGGTTGTTGGGTCACAGTTGGGATCGCTTCCCCCGCCACCGTGAAGATCACGTCTGGCCTCACCTTTCCCTTCTGCAGCGAAAGGCTTCTTGACTTTTGGGGCTTGAACTTCATGCCCATCCACTCTATGACCTGCTGGAGCCGGGAGAGGATTCTTCGTGCCTCGTCCTCCTGTGTGGCTAGCACTGTCGTATCATCCATGAACGCTTTGAGAGTGGGCATGTGGAGGCCGCCTCCTAAGTTGGCACCGCTGCAGTACGCCTCGGCTGCTCTGAGGACGACTTGCATGACCATTACAAAGAGGATTGGTAAGACTGTGCAACCCATGGCTATTCCCACCTTCAGGAGAATCCAGTTTGTGGTGTACTGCCTGGTTGTGAACCTCATCTGGATGTCCTCAAAGTAGCCTTGCAGCAGCTGGATCATGGGTTCAGGAACATGGTACATGCCATATCACTTGGTGAGGCACCGAACCGTATGCATTGGCTAAGTCGAGCCAGATGACGTGCAGATTGAGCCTGCACGCTTTTGCCTTCTGGATGGCCTCCCAGATCATGGAGCATGTTCAAGGCATCCGGGCATCCCTGGCAGTCCCCCTTTCTGGACGGACATTTTCACGAAACTGTTGCGCGTAAGGAAGTTGGTCAATCGTCTCGCCACCACCGCAAGGAAGATTTTCCCTTCCCCATTCGGGGAGATGGGGCGGAATTGGTTTATGGTCTCGGAGTCCTGCTCTTTGGGAATATAGATTCCGTCGGCCCTCCTCCATTCCTTGCACACACTCCGCTTTCGCCACGCCGCTCTCAACGCTCGCAGAAGGGCTCTCCTGGTCTCGGGGCGTCTCTTGTAGACTGTGTACGGGGCTCCATTGGGTCCTGGCGCAGATTTGCTGCGTGCTCTGTCTATTACTTCAGACACCTCGGCCAGGGAAGGCCCCTTCGTGTTGAAAGTAACACCTGGGTGTGTGGGCCATACAAGTCCCGCCATTTCCGGCAGAGGTGCCTTGGGGCAATTCATGTATGTCTTCCGCAGGTGTTCCTCCAGCTGATCCTTTTCCGCCTTGAGCGTACCTGACAGGGGTTGCTCGAACAGGGTTTTAGCGAAACCAAATGGGTCTTTGAAGAATGTGTGTCTTGACTTACTCTGCAAGCTCTTTTTCTTCCTCACCCATTCTGCTTTCCTGAGTAGACTGTGCTCTTTCTTCAGTTCTTCCCATAGTGCCTTTAGTGCTGCTTTCTCTTCTGGCGGAGCCCTCTTGAACTGCTTTCGCACCTGGTTCTTGCGGCTTCTGATTGTTTCCATTTTCTTTTGTCGTCTGCTTTTCATGGGATGTGGCTTGTTTGTCTTCTGTTCTCTGGTGCCATATTGTTCTGCGCAGTGGAAGTAGATGGTATCTGCGAACTTCCGTACTGTCTCATCCAGTGTGACCTCGGAAGCAAGGACTTGAAGGAGCTTACTGGCGAAGTCCTTGTCTAACTTTTTCCACGCTTCCTTGTCGGCTGCTGGTGGCAGGTTCAGTCGGGGCCTTCTCTCTTCACGGATCTTGCTGGCGAGGTTTTCGTCTACTGTTATCCCCGTCCCATTCTCGGCTGCTTGTGGCATGTTTGACTGGGGTCTTCTCTCCCTGGGCGACGTGTTGAAACCCGTCCTGTCGCACCCATCCAAGGCATTCTCTGCGCTGTGGTTTGCTACCTAGCAGAGTACTCCTGACGACTTATCTGATGACTCAGTGCGTTGAGTTTTGGGTGACTTGGAGGACTTCAAACATCCTTTCTTCTTCCGGTGTATCTTCATGCCTCTCTCCGTTTTGAAGCCCCTGCCACAACAACACAGGTACTCATTGTCATTACTCATTGTCCGCTGGACGGTCCGTTTCGTTGCCGTGTGGTCGCCTGTGGATCCTTCATTCTCCCCCCCTTTCGGAGGATCGAAGGGGCATTTTCTTGTTTGTGGCTTTGTAGCGAGATCAATGTCGGTACGGGGGGTGCTAACCTCAGAGCAAAACATCGCTCACCACCCCCGGGTTAGAACGCAAATTCTACTCACTCCAAAACCCTCATTGCAAAAACGCACACAGCCGCCGGATCACCAACCAGCAACCCAAGTCTATCTCAAGTAAGATATCTGGGAAACAACTTTCCCCATTACAACGAGATAGTTCACTGGATAAGAAACCGGAAGTTATATATTGTTAAATTGCGTTATTATATCAGAGCACAATTTCTGTCTCTGTTTCAGACATCGACTGCGGCGCTCCCCCTGTGGTGTCCCGTGCGGACCTGGTGACCCCCCCTGGCTACACGTCCTTCCACCAGGTGGCGCGCTACAGGTGTCAGACTGGCTTTCAGCAGGTGGGCGGAGACGAGGTCCGCCTCTGTGACCAGCATGGCCAGTGGGCAGGCACGGACATCAAGTGTACAGGTAGGTGTAGGTAGAGTCACTGTCTGACATGGCCGTGCCTGGCCTGGTGTGGTGTGGTCTGGTCTGGTCTGGTCTCGTCTGGTCTAGTCTGGCCTGGTGTGGTCGGGTAACTGCCTAACAGTTGTTCATTACTTGTAGTGATTTCGTTGTCTTCGCATACTCGTGATATCTGTACTGTGGGGATTTTCATCCAATCATTTTAGTATTTGTAGTTCTACTTGTTTCTGGCTGCAGCTTGTAGGCCCAAAACAGGTGCCCCCATTTCTGTCCTTGCTTACAGCCGTGCAGTGTGGCGCCCCGCCCTCAGTGGCGGGACTGCAGGAGACCTATGTGGTGGCCAAGTATGGCTGGACAGCGGAGTACGCGTGTCCCCCTCACTCGCACCACCCCGACGCCCCTTTTGTCAAGGTCTGCAACGCCTCGGGACGGTGGCAGGGGGAGGTCACCGCCACCTGCTCCGGTAAGAAATCCCTTCACTCTTGAAGTGTTCTTTTTTCTGCACTTTGCTCTTACGTAATGTGCACGCCGAAATGGGGAACTTCACACTTATACTTAGATGGCAATATAAGCAGGACTGTGGAGTTGTTGCTTCCTTAGGTACACAGTTTGTAATGTATCCTTGCCTTCGTGTTAATAGTTTCCAATATGACTGAGTCAGTGAATACAGAACAAGCAGTTAGACATTTTCTCAGTCAACAACATCGAGTCCCTGGTCTGAATATCTGCAGAACTGATGCGAGGCATTTAAAGAAATCGTCCTTGAGGCAAGTTTGACAGATTGAAGTTGGAGAAAGCGAAGTTATGAAGACTTTGACAGGTTGCGCTTACGTTGCACTCTGAGCAACTCAAGTACATCACATTCTTTATTGTGTTGTTTTTTTATAGATTAATTCATTCCGGGAATAAGAAGTCATTCTCGTAAATCGCCGCAAAAGCAAATTCATCATATAATTAATGTGAGAAATAGATGAGTATCAATATTGTCGGCTTAATGTTCAAGTAATCAGGAAGATGAATTAGCGGTGCGAGAGTTCTTCCAACTATTCCCCCCGTGTCAGCCATCCGCTGTGGAGCTCCCCCTGCCGGCGTCCACGCAACATCCAGGACGCTCCTGACTGACGGAGGCGATTACGTCACTTCCTACCAGTGCCTTGGCGGATCTAGCCCTACATCCGGGGACTCCAACCTCACCTGTCCACAGAGTGGCGGTACTGCCTGGCAAGGAATCCCGCTGCAGTGCACTGCACGTGAGTTGACGTCATCAGTTACTTCATACTCCGGCAAAACAAAAAAAGTATGTGCGTGTGTGTGTGTGTGTGTGTGTGTACGTGTGTGTGTGTGTGTGTGTGTATGTGTGCGCGTGTGTATTAGTATGTGCGCATGTCCATGTGTAGTGCAGAAGTAAACGATGATATGCGGGTGCTTGTAGGCATTCATGTGCATTTATGCGTACGCTTATACGTAAGTCTGCACGTGAATGTATGTAGTCGCTTTATGCTCTCAAACGAATACACGCGCTTAATTCATCACCTTCATCCAATCACTTACACACACACATACGTTGTGCATATACACCATAACGCACGTGCCCATGCACTGCATTGCACAAAACTCCACCAGGTGTAAATCCTTGCAGCCCCCAGCTGTGGCCCCCCTCCTGTCCACGCCCACACCAACGTGACGTCAGAGGGACAGGTGCCAGGCTCCCGGGCCGTGTACACCTGTGTGGAGGAACACCTGGACTGGAACGCCCCCGCAGTCCTCACCTGTGCTGACAACGGCACCTGGGTCGGGCATGCTCCCACCTGTACAGGTAGGTCTCTTTAATACACAGTGTGCTTGTATACGGCACTCAGCAAGTTTGATAGAAATTTGAATCTCCTGATCTGTGTTGTAAAACTATGATGCTACAAAGAGATGATGCACATTGGGTGAGTAAGATAAGAGATACTTTGGCCACTTATGGTTTTGATGAAATATGGTCTCAGCAGTGT
>JAWQFJ010000037.1:45000-52500 GCA_034096865.1 Theodoxus fluviatilis
ACTTTGTCTTTGGGTGTCATTTCTGTTCTTTTTCTTTTCTTTGGAGCTGAAGTTAAAGCCATTTTCTGATTCACTGCTTATCCAGCGAGACTAGACAGTGTTGAATTGACATCTGACGGTTTGCTGACAAGGGTGTAATCACTGTTCACACAAACGCTGAAGCGTCTTTAGTTGTCATCTAACGGTTTGCTGACAAGAATTCACAACCAGAGATCGACTCTGACCCTCCGAACAGCGAGAAAAAGAACAGAAAGTGTTTTTATTAAACGGCGCCTGTATATTTAATAACCGGCGCAATTTTACATATGTTATATAGTGGTAAATCCGGACCGGACCAACTGTGTGTAAAAAACGGCTGTTTTTATTAACCGCGTGTTTTATAGGCGGCGACTACTGTAGTAATACACGCGATCTTTGGACCTACTATAAACGCAGCGAAAAGGATTCCTATGGGTCCGGGCTGGTTTCGTGAATCTATGGTTATACTCTCGCAAGTAAATGCTTTCTGGCCGGAACCTGTGGTCTAACTGCCTTCACACTGTTTGACGAGCTCCACACTTCGATCATTCGTGTATCCACTGATGGAGTCAGTAAGTGATTTAACCTACATTCCGTCTGTGTTGAACGTTAATCGAATGGAAGTTTCTTCTGTAGGAATCCGTCCGATTCCGAAGTTCGATATTATCGGATAGCTCAGAAGCAGTTTTTCTAAGTTTAATCCTTCTAAGCATACATTAAATTAATGATTCCTCATCAGCAAATAGCACTCAGTGGGTTTCTGTGTGTATCGAAGATTATGCAGACGGGATTGGTTGCCTTACTCGCTCAATGAAGTATAAATATTGCTGTTGTATTCAAAGTCCTTATAATTAGTAGAGTTCACAATATTACACTCTTGTGATTCGAATTTTACCGCATACAAGTTTTACATTCATGGGAAATCGATGTTTAGAAAATGAACTGACGGAAAAATGGCTGCCAGTATGGAGTGTATCACAACAAGCGGAGGAATACACTCACGATGTGATATGGCATTCAGCGTGGCTGTTCAGAACGGTGGTATGCATGTTATGGAAGAATTTAGGCTATCACGTGACCAACCTGTTGCTGAGACTATATTCACTAGTCTCAGCCACGCTGAATGTCCCTCACCTTCACCCCCCACTCATCAAATTCCACACCTCACCCTCATCCCCCACCCCCTCACCTCCGATTCCTCACCTCCCACTCTTCACCCTTCATCCCGCACCTCCCACCTCCCAACCCCCACCTCCCAACCCCACCCCCACCCCCCAGCCCCACTCTCATACCTTCACCCCCTTACCCCCACCCCATTTATCCCCACCCTCTTACCCCATCTCCTTACCCCCACCCTCTTACCCTCACACCCCTTATCCAAACCGCCTTACCCTCACACTTCTTATCCCCTCTCCACCCCCTTACACCCACCCCTACTTCCTCCTACCCTCGTCCCCCATATCCCCACCCTTCATTACCTCCTACCCCCGCCCCCGCTCTTTTCCGTTCCGACCCCTACCCCCCACCCCGGGGTGGGTGGATGAGGAAAGGGGGGAAGGGGCGAGGATTTGTTAATAAAAAAATTACTGCGTCCACCATTGACAGAGGGCATAAGAAGGGGTGGGTGGTGGGGGCGGGGGGTGGGGGGTTGAGTCAGATGGAGGAGGGGGGGAAGGAGTTGAGGGGGAGGGGAGGGAAGGGATGCCTAATCTCCCAGCGTTTATGCTGCATCATTTAACCCCGAGAGAGTCGACCTTTTTCTTTCTTTTTTTGTCGACATAAACGCTTCTTGTCATTTCAATCGACCGGGAATTTCCCGATCTGTCCGTAGATGAACGTCCGTTCTATGTTTGGACACACGTTTTTTGTAACAAAAATCGTCTCCTGTATTAATAGACATCGGGAATATCGTCCGTTGATGTGAACAGGCCTGGGAAAACCTCTATGATCCACTTGTAGAAAGGCGCGAACAAACTGTCCAATCAGCATGCCGCAACAAATTTATGACGCGAAAATGACATCAGATACATTAGTATCGTCCAATGAAAGCATCAAGGCTCACTCTATGTTTGGACACACGTTTTTTGTGGCGACAGGCTCCACATTGCTTTCAATATTGTATACTTTTATGTTTGCCCTTTGTAGCTGTCTCTTTAAGAGACGCACTCAAAGATAGTTTAGTTGTTAAGAAAAGTCCTAAGTATTTTGAACTGTTTACCACTTATAATCCAGAAATTACTAGGCAGCATCTCTCTCCTTATGCCAAGTGACCTCCGCTCAGAAAGATAATAATTTTCGTTTTTCAGTATTAACAATAAGACCAAGCTTTTCCGACACACGTGCAAGGCGGTCCAGCTGGTTCTGAAGTCTACTTGGTGTTGTAGATAGTAAGGCCAGGTCATCAGTCAAAAGTAGTGCAAATATTTCTGACATTCCAGGCACCATTCGGATGCCTTGTTTGCCATGTGCACGTACATGATCCGCGACACAATATACATTACAAATAATGGAGAGAAATAGAGAGAGAGAAATAGAGAGAGAGAGAGACAGAGACAGAGAGAGAGAGAGAGAGAGAAACAGAGAGAGAGAGACAGAGAGAGAGAGAGACAGAGAGAGAGACAGAGAGAGGGAGACAGACACAGAGAGAGAGAGAGAGAGAGAGAGAGACAGAGAGAGAGAGAGACAGAGAGAGAGAGAGAGAGGTGCAGTCAGGCAGACAAGCAGACTGAGACAGAGACTGAGACAGAGACAGAGACAGAGACTGAGACTGAGACTGAAACTGAAACTGAGACTGAGGGACACTGAGAGAGGCTGAGAGAGACTGAGAGACAGAACACACAGAGAAAGAGAGAGAGAGAGAGAGAGAGAGAGAGAGAGAGAGTGAATGAGACAGTGAGAGAGACAGTGAGAGAGACAGTGAGTGAGACAGTGAGAAAGACAGTGAGAGAGACACAGACACACACAAAGGAGAGATAGAGAAAGAGAGATAGAGAGAGAAAAAGAAAGAGACAGACATACCGACACATAAAAAGAGAGAGACAGAGAGATATATACACAGAGAGAGACAGAGAGAGTCAGAAACAGACACACAGAGATATATAAAGAGACAAAGATAGAGACACAGAGAGAAAGAGAGATAGAGAGAGAAAAAGAAAGAGACAGACATACCGACACAGAAAAAGAGAGAGACAGAGAGATATATATACACAGAGAGAGACAGAGAGAGTCAGAAACAGACACACAGAGATATATAGAGACAAAGATAGAGACACAGAGAGAGAGATAGAGGAGAAATGGAGGGAAGGACAACTCAGAGGGTAGATTGCGATGACAAGATGGTTGATAACACTGTGCTGGCTAGGAGACTTAAAAAGTGATAGCTAGTATTTCGGGATGGACCATTAATGCACATATTTGCATTTATGTTTTGTGGTCAGTGCTGTGAATTAGGGAATCAACACAATAATGTGTTTGTTTTCTGATAGTTTTCCTCTAGAGAAGAGGCGAGAAGTCATATTTAACTGTTTTGTTCCTTGCAGTCTCCGTAGCATTCCCCAATGGAGTCAATACAGTCCAGATACAGTACTGGGACAAGAATATTTCACAGTATTGCAGTAGATACGAATGCCTACCCAACTATACGTATGTATCTGGAAGCGACAAGATCTATTGTCCCAACAGGACCTTCTGCCCTGGATATGCCAAGGTGTGCACAGGTGAGATAACCACAACATTTTCCTTTTTAGTTTCTTGTTTTAGTTAATTTATTCTACATCAGTTTATCTTGTAAGAGGTAGGTATCGTATTGATGTTATGACTATCTATCACTGATATTTCGCTATATCTGCATCTTTCAATCTTGCATACTTGTGACATTTTATCAATCCTACTTTGCTTTATTACGACAAACGACTGACACGTATGAATGTATATCCAAGTGCTACTCTTTTTTTATACAAAAATATACATTGTGATATGCCTTTTCATTTATATCTTGCATGCGGGTTCATTGTATTTATGTATATCATGTTAACATCTAGAAAATAAAACAGCTATATAGGAAACAAGATGTCACAACCTATGCGGTTTCATTCAAAGACTAATGCATCTGCATGTACGTTTGTGTTTCTGTGTGCGTGTGTATGTGTGTTTGTATGTTTGTAGCGTGGGGGGAGGGTATGCGTGTGTGTGTGTGTGTGTGTGTGTGTGTGTGTGTGCGTGCGTGTGTGCGTGTGTGTATATGTGTGTGTGCGTGTGTGTATATGTGTGTGTGCATATGTGTGTCTGCATTTGTGTGTGTGTGTGTGTGTGAAGAGAAAGGAAACAGGCAAATAAACGGAGAGGAGAGAGAGAGAGAGAGAGAGACTGACAGACAGACAGACAGGCAAGCAAGTAGGCAGGCAGGCAGGCAGCCAGGCTGACAGGCAGGCAGGCGTACAGACAGGCAAATATCAGAAAGAGAATGACAGGGAGTAACATAGGGGAAAAGAGAAATCGCTACATAAATGTGGGATATATCCTTTTGATTATGAAGCGTATCCCAAAGAGATAGAAAAAAGATAAAAGAAAGAAAGAAAGAAAAAGTAAGAAAGAATGAAAGAAAGAACGCAAAAAGTGCTGTACGCATTGAAGCAATATGTCATGAATACGAAACTCAGTTTACTTGATTTTTCAAATGATTCTTTTCCATGTCTGTTCAAAAATGCATTTTCCAGAAATAAGGTGCGACACCCCTCCCCGCCTGAGAGGCATGACAGCCAGCTTCTCCCAAACTACCCACCTGTCCCCTGCCTTGTACAGCTGTGACTCGGAGTTTCTGCAGCTGGGAAACCAAAGTCTGCTGTGTAACAGCAGTGGCATCTGGGAAGGTCTGCCTCCTCTGTGTGAAGGTAGGTCATGAACACACATTCCAGGATACCTTCATACAGCTCAGGCCACCTTTACTCCTTTTAACTGGCTTTTGGAGCAAACTTCAGTTGCATTCACGCTGGATGGCATGCTTTTTGATAGTTTTACAGAAAGTCCAATATTATTTATTTCAGCTCCTCCAACACTGAGGCCCACAGAGGTGGCGGTGTTTCCTCTCTACGCCATCAAGACTGGAGTTGACCTTGACCTTCCTCACACTGGCATGGACCTCTCTCTGGGTGTGGACCCTCGTCCTGTCTATGACGTCACTGCTCCTGCAGGAGGCTTCCTCCACATGGACGGGTCGCCTTTCTCAGCTGTGGACCTCTCCCTGACCTTGGCCCTCTTCCAAAAGGACTTCTCTGTGGTCTTCTTGCTCCACTTGGACCACGTTACCATGGGGACCCTGGCTCACGCACAAAGCTCTGACGGACGTCACCAGTTCACCGTGGTCATCGGCAGTTCTGACGTCTCATTGACGGTGTCTGACGTCATCGATGGCGTGTGTGGCCACGTGACCATGTCCAGACCGGCGTGGACAGGATCGTGGGACAGCCTGTCGTTTGGTCTTAAAGGACAGAGCCTCTTCCTGTACCTGGGAGTCGCCTGGGCGTGGAACAGCAGCGTCTTGAACTGTCCGTCGTTGTTGAACGCCACGGAGTGGACTCTACGTATCGGGGACTCTCTGGCTGGAGACGAAGGTTTCCATGGTGACGTGTCGTGCCTGGCTGTCTACGACTTGGCCTTCCTGTCTGGAGACTCTGCCCACAGCCACGTCAACAAGAGCTGTGACGTCACTGCAACCTTTTTATACGGCAAGCGACTCATAAATGTTTACAATGCACATAAAAACATAATAGTCACTTATGATGATTTTCGACTCCTGAATATAGTTGGGAAAAGGTTCTGAAGACTTACACGTTGCGATCATTTTATGTTGTTGTTGCTGTTTTGTGCCTTAAGCAACCGCGGTGTCTCTATAAGCTGGACAGTATAATGATTAAAAACACGTTGAGAGATCATACTTCCGAAAAAGGTGTACCATCTCCTACATTATCAATTTTATTTGCTTGTGTTGATAATTTTCCCCCTTAAAAGTAAAATGCGCAGCATATGCTTATTTATCATAACGAGTACTTGAATCTGTGCGCAATCTTTGCATCTAGTTTCTTCCTTGTGTCTGTGCAATATTCACGTCAGTATTTCTCCATGGCCATGTTCCAGGAGACGAGCCTGATCACCCAGAGCTGAGAGAGTTCCAGTTTGAAAGAGTGGCCTACAGCCAGAGACCTGACCCCTCCCTCTCGCCCCGGAAGCAGATTCACGTCCGCTCTCTGAGCGCATGCGCCAAGGAGTGTCTGGTGGAGGACCACTGCCGTTCCTTTGACGTCACAAGGCGTGACGTGGTCACCGGCAAACGTCAGTGTCGCCTGTTTGACCTCCTGACCCGGAAGCGGCTTGTGAACGAAGAGGGCAGTAGTTACTACGCCATGACAACTGCCTGGCAGAAGTAGAAGTTGAAGTTAAAACGCCGTGAGGCCTTGTAAATGAAGAAGCTTTGTTGTGTAGATGTAAAGTAATATGTTTTGGTTCCATGTAACATGTATGACGGGTTAAGAAATGTTTCAGTTGCTAACACACTGTATTTATCTTCTCACTGAAAATTTTCATCAAGCCCTTTTTATTACAGGTTACAAATGTTATATACAACTTCATATTTTCTAATATGCACACAGCTCCGTGCGATGTATTGTCACAAATGACCAGCTTTTCCCGCTTGTATCTTGTCTGCAAAGCTTATCCCATTCTGTGTCAGTTTTAAAAGTGACTCTGTGAATACAGTTTACTTAAACGCGTCTTCATCACCAGATTTCGTTTCTCTTTTAAAACGTGCCTTTTACCTCAGACCTGTTATTTTCTTACTCGACAAATACTAGAGACAGACGAAAGGACAAAGAAAAGGCAGATGGAATCAATTCCCCCGACGGCTAACTGAGAGCTTTCCACGTCAAGGACGGTGATGGAGAAAGAGAATCTCAGTGCCAGGACATGATGGAAATGGCACATTGTCTCGCAGTTGCCCCGGGAGCCTCTCAAGTACATATGGAATCTCCACTACGATCACAGAGAACAAGGTGCCAGTATGGTATTGTTTGGTCTCGATTTGAATCAAATGTTACAACTTACTGCACCGACAATTATGAACGAACAAGCACGTAACACAGTATCACAGGATGCTGCGATCTTAAAGACAGAATCGAGGAGAAACAATTGATGTGAATAAGACTAGCGAGGGAAAGGAAGAAGCAAAATGTAATCCGAACACAACATGCAGGTTTAATTTAAATGAACACATAAGCAAATTTAAAAAACCGGTTATATTGTCGACGGTTTTTTATTCTAAAGATGAACGAAGTGTAACTTGAAATGATGAAGAGGAATGAGGATATAACATTTCTGCAATTTCGCTTAGATTGATGGTACTTAGAAGAGTAAAATATATCGTAGAAAACTAAAACGCCAAAAAGATGTTTTGCGTATGGTTTCGTCATAGTTTGAAGTCGTACTCAACAC
>JAWQFJ010000037.1:57500-61297 GCA_034096865.1 Theodoxus fluviatilis
GTGTAGAGGAAGTGGACTGTGTAGAGGAAGTGATTTGGACTGGGGAAGGGAAGTAAGTGGTGAGTTGGACTGTTTGGGGATTTGATATGGAGGTGTTGTGAACTGAAGGCTATGTGTAATTGTTTCATTCATCTTGTTTGATTATTAAACCCTGTGCTATCGTTTTATCCGTGCCTACGTGTTCCGTTTTGTGGATGTCCTTTCTCCGAGACCCCAAGAGATAAGTGACTGAGGAAGGAGTTTCAGTTTATTTTAATTGTCTTACTGTCCGGCTGGGGGTCAAGCTACATTCAACCCACCTCTACCGTGACAGATTGGGGGCTCGTCCGGGATCTGAAACTTCCCTGAATCAGTCACTACTCCTTGTGTGGGCTTGCGTGATGTGTTAAAGTTAATGTTAATTCAGTTGATGTGTGTTTTCCACCTTTGAATTCTTCATTTTTTGTTTTCATTGGTTCAACCCCTAGTTATGTTTCGGGTTGAATTACTTGTGGTGACCTAATGATTGTTCTGTACACTTGGTTGTGCTTGGTCGTTCGTAACTTGCCTGGTATATTGTTCTCTGGTAACAGTGACCTAATGATTGTTCTGTCCGCTTGGTTGTGCTTGGTCGTGGTTTGCACGTTTCCGCGATTGACCGGTTTCCGCGAATTGGCAGGCTATTCCGGGAACGATTTCAAAATGGCGGAGAGAGGAGGGGTAGTGACAAGAAGTCGAGCTGAGAAGGGGGAGGGGAAGGTCGTATCGGTATCAGGGAGTCCTACATTGGTGACCACCAGCGCCAGTACTTTCTCGTTCGCAGCATCTAACACGTGTACTGTCGTAACCCCGTCCACTGGAACTCAAACGAGGTCAATTCTTTCTCCCCGTAGTGGTCCTAGGTATGAAGTAGGATCACTACAAGGCTCTCCGGTGCTGCTGAAAGTAGACAAGGAGGTGGAGGTGTTAAAAGCTCGAGTAGAAGAGGAACGGCGATCAAGGCGACTTGAGGGGGAGTTGCTGCGACAGCAAATCAGTGAAGAGGCCAGGGGGAGGAGAGAGGAGTTAATTTTGAGACAACAAGAATTGGCATTCATGCGGGAGAAGGAAGAGAATAGGAGGAGGGAAAAGGAAGAGAAGGAAGAGAAGGAAGAGAATAGGAGGAAGGAGATGGAAGAGAATAGGAGGAGGGAAAAGGAAGAGAAGGAAGAAAGAAAGGAGGCAATCAGGAAAGAAGAGGTTGCTCTGAGGCGCGAAGAATTGATGATGTTACGGTCTAATCTAACCAACACGTACCGCAAGAGTAGTGGGGATGAGGGTGGTCCCACTCTGGCCCGCCTCAAATTCGAATTGCCTAGATTCAAGGAGGGCGAGGATCTGGATTTATACCTGACCAGATTTGAGAGAGTGGTCACAGGAGCAGGATGGGCAAAGGAAGAATGGGGAAGAGCGTTAACCGCTCTTATGGAAGGGGCTGCCGGGGAAACGTTAGCTACGCTCAGCTTGGAGCAGCTGCAAGATTACACTGCGGTCAAAAAAGCTCTGCAAGCGAGGTTCAACCTCACAGCGGAAGCTTACAGAAGAAAGTTTCGCCAAGCTCGTCGGGAAGGGGATGAAACCTTCTCTCAGCTGCTTGGAAGATTGCAGGCTAGCTTTACACGGTGGTTGCAAAGAGCCGACAAACAGGACACCTTTGAGGATGTCCAAGACATTGTGCTACAAGAGCAGGTGTTTGAGACGATGCCTGTTGGACTGGCCACCACCGTGCGCACTCAAGCTCCCAAGAATGTGAGGGAGTTGGTGGAGATCGCGGATAGGCATTTGGAAGCAAGACGGGCTACGGAGATAGATACCCCGGGGACACGGTTCCATCAAAAACCAGCGGATCCCAGGAAACCTGCCGAAGCACCAAATGATCCTGGAAGTGATGATCAGAATGTGGATGGTTGCTGGCATTGCGGGGGAAACGGGCATATTCGTGCATTCTGCCCAAAGCGTAGGCAAGTTGACCCCACCAACAATGGACCTGTCACTAAAGCTCATTTTGCCTATTTGGACTCCACTCGTCACAGTTCCACAGTGACAAGAGGGTTCTCTCGGAAGAGAAAAGTTTGCATCAATGGGAAAGGAGTAGACGCAATACGCGACACTGGGAGTGATCACGTGCTAGTTCCCTCATCCTTGGTTGGTCCTGAAGATGTCACTGGAAGAAAAGTCATGGTGCAGTCCTTGCATGGATTGAAGGAACATGACACGGCAAAGATTCGGTTACAGACTGGATTCTACTCAGGAGAGACTGAGGTCATCGTCACTGACGGAGATATTCCTGTGATATTGGGCAACACATGTTTTGATGTGCAAGGGAAGGCCTTTCCGGTTCCTTTATACGAGACCACTACATGGCCCAGTGGTAGAAGAGACCGGAGGCGACAAGGTGGAAGGGACCGGAGTCGACGAAAAGGTGGAGGAGGCTGGAGTCGACAAGAAGGTGGAAGAGACAGGAGATGGCGTGGGCAGAGTTATCCCCGGAAAGGAGGATGGGGGAGCGGATTTCTTGAGTCGTGTTGTGGTGTCGGACTAGTATCTGGATACTCGTCCTGGGGGGGAGGTTCTGTCACGACTCGGGGTTAAAAGGTGGGTTTGTAAATTAGTTTGGTGTGGTGATTTGGGGCCTTTAAACGGTTTGTCTGCTTTTTAGTTTGGGGTTAGGCTGTTCAGGGTTTGGCACGTGTTTTGCTTGGGTGAGTTAATGAGATTTGTGGCGTAGGCACGGGCTGCACGGCTGTGCTAGTTTTTATCATGCTCTTTGATGCGGATTTCGATTTCGCCGATTATTGGTTCAAGTGTGTCTTGTTCCTAGTGAGGATGTTCATGTTTCTCGTGCTTGTCTGGTCGTCAACCTATTTAGTAGAGGGTGCGGAGTGGCCGGTCAGTGTGGTGGCCGGCCAGTTGTTACTCCGGGTCGCAGGGTGAGTGGATGTTGTTTTGTGATTCGTCCAAGTCGGTTATTTTCCATACGTTGCGTTATTGCATTGTGAATTAGGGAGAGTTTACTGTTTCTGGTCGTTTTGTTTGTTGCAGGCCCTGGCGGGAAGATGTGTCCTGGCCGAAGTTATTTGGCAGAAAGTTGTGTTCTGGCCTGAATTTATCTGTGCTGAAGATTGTGTTCTGGCCGAAGTTGTTTGGCCGAAAGTTGTGTTCTGGCCTGAGTTTATCTGTGCTGAAGATTGTGTCATGTGCCGAAGTTGTTTGGCCGGAAGTTGTGTTTTGGCCTGAATTGATCTGTGCCGGAAAAGATTGTGTCCGGGCCCTGGAGTGGATTTGCCTGAGAGGCTGTGTGTCTGACCTGTGTGGCCCTGGCCTGTGTTTCTCTGGCCTGGAAGTTGCTGGCTGACTTGAAGAAATTGTGGATGTGAGTGTGATCTGTGTAGGGAAAGTGCGTTGGAATAGGTAAGGGAAGTGGTTGGTGAGTTGGACTGGTGTGGGGATTTGTGCAGCAAATTGTTGATGTTGATTGTGAACTGCGTTTGGACTGTGTAGGGGAATTGTGAGGTGAGTTGGACGGGTTAGAGGAAGTTGATTTGGGACCGGGGAGTGAGTGATTGGTGAGTTGGACTGGTTGGAATTTGGGCATGGAGGTGGTTAGTTGAGTTGGACTGGTTTGGGCTTTGTGCCGTGGAAGTGTGATGTGATTGAGACTGTGTAGGGAATTTTGACGGTGCTAAGAGGAGAGTGGACTGTGTAGAGGAAGTGAGTTGGGACCTGGGGAAGGGAGTAAGTTGGTGAGTTTGGACTGTTTGGGATTTTGATATGGAGGT
>JAWQFJ010000037.1:61307-81935 GCA_034096865.1 Theodoxus fluviatilis
AGGTGCCTAGCTAGTGAGATCAACGATGTGGGCGGTGGGGTGCCAGCATGAGCTCGGGGGGGTGTCACTGAGGAGTGGACGTCTTTTTTTGGACGAGTCCCCCTTCGTAACTTTAACTTTCTTGTGTTGTACGGTAAGGTTTGAGGTTATTGTGTAAATTGAACTAGTGCAGTAAAAGACCCTATGTACACTACCGCGCACTAGCGATTTTCCTTTACGAAAGGGAGATCAGAATGTAGAGTTACGTCTCTTAGCGAGAGAATTTTCAATTCGAACTTAATGCAGGATTTCTCACCGTCAACCACACAACGGGCACACAAAAAAGAAAAAAAATCGTTATCTACTTCAATTGTCCTTCTGAGATTGCAGCGGTGACAAATTAAGGCACACTGAGTCAGCGAGAACGAATTATCGAATATTTTCAGTGTCGAAGCGTCACAAAACATAACCCCTAGTCTCGGTCGTCGCCATCGTGGATCGTCGCTCGCCGCTGGGGTAGTTTGAGAGAGAGAGAGAGAGAGAGAGAGAGAGAGAGAGAGAGAGAGAGAGAGAGAGAGAGAGAGCGCGACAGGAAGGCAGGCGAGCAAGCAGCGAGTGCGCGAGCAGACGACCATTCAGTGCCGCTCCAACACCACGCGCCCATAGCCCTTAGAGAGCTAACCCAAAGATTATCTTAATTTCGTCTAAATAACATGAGTAGTATTTATTCAAACCCCTGTCTATCACAGTCTGAGAAATCTTCTCACTGTCTGGCAAAAATGAGACACAAATGCTGTCCGGAATACAACGCAACGAGTCAGTCGGCCTTCGCGTGGAAGCCATTTTGCCACCTGCATGTGACACCAGGCGAGCTACAGAGAGAAAGAGATGTGGCAGTGGAGGAGCTCATTCTTCCTCTTCAATCTGTTCCCATTGGATGGCAGAAGCTCTCATCTGCCGAAAATTAGTCTGCGTCTGCCAGCATGTTCTTCAATAACTGGGTCCGTGTGGCGCCGCGCCTTAGGCCGTTCACAAACACTTCACAGAGGGCTCGGTCAGTTATGTCACCGTCACCTCCTATCTTCAATGCGAGTCGCCTATGAAGATCCGTCAGCCTGTCCGCATACTCCCTTACCCCTTCATGGGTTTTCTGACGGCAGGACTGGAAATCATGACGGAGAGCGACGGTGCTTCTCTTGTCTCCAAACTCTTGCAGGACAATCTGCACCACTTGCTCCAGGTCTTCGTCCTGTCCTTGCCTAATAATTTCTCGCCGTGCTGGTCCTTCGAGGTGGGAAATGGCGTAATCTGCGGCCTCCATATTTGTTAGACCGCGGGTCCTCGCGTAACGTTTCACTTCCTGCGCCCACTCTTCGGCGGTTATACTATCGCCCTCTCCATAGAAGATAGGCATACGCCGCTCGCATGTAATGTAGCGTGGGTCTTCTGGTTGAGGTTGCTGTTGCTGTTGGTTAGCCATTACTGGTTTTAGAGTAAACACGCTACAACCCTGCTCTGCAGCGCCAAATTTGGTGGTCGGTGGTAAATTTGGAGTCAAGTAAGACTCAGGGGCGAAGTCGAGTTAATTTCCACTCTTTATACGCCGTTGGTACAAGCTCTTAGTAAATGAATTTCTGGACCCGGGTGGTGAAATGGTCTCTCTGGCTGTGTGCCGTCTCCCCCTTATCAAGCGGATGCACGGACCTCACAGGAGCCAGGGTGTGGATTGCTCCACAGATCCTAACCATGGCTCCCGGGACGTGCTTCTATTTGGAAGAAAACTGAGATTACTTAATTGAACTCGTTTTGAAATTACTTCTTACAAATGTTGCCTCATTCAGCATAACACAGTCTATTGAATGAATCATATGCCGTTGCAAGTGGTTGTCTTACTTGAGAGGAAACATAAGATGTATAGTCAAAATGTTACAATTCAGATGCCTGAGTGGGAGAACGTTTCACTAGCCAGGGGTCACGCTAATGTAAGGAGTCACTGAGAGGGCAGCTGCACCAACAATCAGACCACAACAGAGGAGGGGTCGCAGAGCGGTCAGCTAATCCGCTTGCCTTACAGAAAGGATGGAGAAGGGGGGTTGGAGTGAGGTCTGATACACAGGTTAAGGGGGTGAGAGAGACAGAAGCGGGGATAACTGAATAGAGGATGAACACAGAAGATGTACAATACACTTGGTGATAAGTGCACCTTATGACATGAACACAGTAGATGTACAATACACTCGGTGATAGGTGCACCTCTCTTACCACACATGAATATTTTGCCTCAATGGTTGAATGTATGAAAGGCACTACTGCCTAATTCACTACCATTGTAAAATAAAGTAAGTTCGTTCTCTCTATCTCTCTCTCTCTCTTTCTCTCTCTCTCTCTCTCTCTCTCTCTCTCTCTAACTCCTTGATTGAAGAGATCTCTGTAAATAGCAAACATGGCATACAGCTTTTGCCCAATACACATGAGTTAAGTGCTCTCCTTTTTGTTGACGATGTAGCTCTGCTTTCTGACACAGCAGTTGGGCTTCAAAACCTATTTAACCGTCTTAAGAGCGCAGCTGATAGACTTAGCCTGATGGTCAACTCAGACAAAACGAAAGTAGTTGTATACAGACTGGGTGGACATTTAGCTGGACATGAAAGATGGCATCTAGGTGATGTACAACTAGAAGTAGTAAGCGGATACAAGTATCTTGGCAACATACTATCTACAAAGTTGAGTTCAAAAGAGGCGCAAACTGATTTGGCCTGTAGAGCAAGAGCTGCTGTTTTACTTCTACTAGGTCATTGAGAAAAATTTCACAGGTAACACCAGATGTGTATTTTAAACTCTTTGATGCACAGATCCAACCGATTCTTTTGTATGGAGCTGAAATCTGGGGAATGGATGATTGTCACACCGTAGAAAGTGTACATCTACAGGCTCTGAAAAGCTTCTTAAATGTCTCTTCACGAACCCCTAATGATATGATCTATGGGGACACTGGGCGTTTCCCTCTGTCTGCCGATGCCAAGTTACGCAATGTCAAGTACTGGCTTAAAAGTTTGAAAATGGACGAAAGTAGGTTACCCTTTAGAGTATATCAGATGATGCTGTCCACATCAAATAATGAAGAATTTGGGGCAACCAAAATAAAGAAGATACTGGTAGAATGTGATTGTGAAATCGTATGGGCAAACCAACGGGCTACCAACGAAAAAGCGTTCTTGAGAAATATTAGAGGAAAACTTATTAGCAGATTTTATACTGACTGGGAAATGCGAGTTCGGAACAGTAATAGATATGCCTTCTATAGACTATTCAAAATATCATTTGAAACTGAACAGTACCTCTACGACATAGATACAAAGTATTTAGAGATATATATATACATACGCTTTAGGATGGGAATTACAGATTTGTTCACGTATAAATACAGATACGTGACAGGTGATCGTTTTTATTTGTGTCCGCTCTGCAGAGAACGAGAAGAAACAGAGACTCATTTTCTTCTCTATTGTCCTTCATTGCATGCTTTAAGGGAACGTTTCTTATTTGTTTCTTTAGATTTTAAAGTCAATGAACCAGTAACATCTCTAATGTCCAGTAAGCAAATGAAGACCATAAGATCAACTAGCATGTTTTTGTATAAGGCAGTTAAACGTAGTCAGGATGCGCTTGAGTCCGCGGAGCGGGACAGCTATTATGTTAATTATTTTCTCTTGGATGTATTGGCATGTATTGACACTGCACTTGAAATGTACTGTTACTATATACTTGACACTGTACACTTGAAAGGGGCCGGTGGCTTATTCAATAAATTTATTCGTTCGTTCGTTCGTTCTCTCTCTGTAACACACACTCACACACACACACACACACACACACACACACACACACACACACACACACACACACACACACACATACACACACACGCACGCACACTCACAGTAGCAGGCACACAAACAATACAAGACAACACACACTCACACTCACACAGACACACACACACACACACACACACACACACACACACACGCACACGCACGCACGCACGCACACACACATGCACACTGATTTTCGATGCGCAAAGGGACATTTAACGGACAGGCCGATGAGACAATGGGATTGACAATCATATAACCCAATAGGATTACAGGCAGGCAAACCAATACGTGAACAGATGAAGCAAAAGCTAAAGGTCCAAGTTAGTTATTTTGACAAATATACGTACAAACAAAAGAGAGAACACGTGCGTGAGTTGTGTTTTTTGGGGGGCAGATCATGTCCACACTGCTAGAGAGGCCATGGATGAATATGGGGACTAGCCTCTATGTTATATCATTGTCTACACAATTTAGGAGATAAATCATTCTTCATATTTTTTTTTAATTTACAGCTGTGGAGTGTGGCGACCCCCCTGCCGTAGCCCACGCCACGTACACCACAAGTGGCTCCACTCCAGGAAGCACTGCTGTCTATGTCTGTGACGAGGGCTACACTCCGTCCCACAACAGCACGCCCTTCACAGCCAGCTGCAACAGCTATGGGGACTGGAGCCGCGTGACCCACACCTGCTCTGGTAAGACTTACCACAATATTCTTTTGGTGGGGAACGCTCCTCCGTTGGTTTTCCTTATACACTATAATACATCATCAACGCACCACAAAAATGACGGTCAACATCAAAGTATTGATCGTCAAGAACTTAAGCTGTTTTTTGCCATACAGTCATGGGGTTTAATTCTTTGCCGTCGTTTCAAGGACAATCAGAACTACTGAGAGAGAAACAGGAAAAAAAATCAAGACACAAACACACACACACACACACACACACATACACACACACACACACACACACACACACACACACACAAACACACACACACAAACTCACGAACAGATGCAGATACAGATATACTTTATTACCCGTAACTTGAAATTATTTTGGCAATGATTAGCTTTTACAAAGAACAAAAGTCATACATACATAAAAGTGAAGACAACTCACCCTTTCCTCGCCCAACTCCCCCTCCCCCTCCATCTTCTCTTCCTGACTCTCCTCGTAGTCCCGCCACTCCCTCCCCTCCCGCAACCCCCACGTCAAAAGGAGACATTCACTCCGCTATCATCGTGCCTGCATGGAGACGGTCGTGAATCCCGCTCAGCATGCACAGGTATTTAAATATCGGATCGACGGGGGAAGAAACAAATCTGTCTGAATGTTCTGGCTTTAATGGAAAGGTAGGCCTACCGAACACCAGATTGTGCGCGGATGTAATGCGCTTTCAGTGGATGAGTTGGAACTGCTAGCACAAATAAAGCCTTCACTGAAACAGCATCAGCGCCCAGTTATTCGATCTCTCGTGATTGTTTTCCTATCACTCTTCCTGCACTTTTGATGAGTTTGTTGAGCTTTTCCCTGTCTTTTACTGACAAGTTACCGATAATACAAGCTATGCAGTAAGTGAGGGTGGACTATATCACAGACTGATAGAAAAGCTCGAGAATGGTTTTGTCCACTCGAAACTGCTTAAGTTTTCTGAGGAAATACAGGCTCTGTGTTGCTTTCTTTTGGACTGCCTGTGTGTTCTCTGTCCACTTGAGACCGTTGTCAAGCGTAACCCCCAGATACCTGTAGGATGTCACTGCTTCGATCTTCTCTCCCTTGATGACAAGAGGGACTGGGGTCATAGAGCCTTTCCTGAAGTCAATCCGCATCTCTTTTGTCTTTTTGGGGTTGAGATAGAGAAAGTTTTCGTCGCACCAGGAAACGACGTTGTTGACTTCCTGGATGAATGCGGAGTTGTCGTCCTTGGTGATGAGGCCTATGAGAGCTTTGTCGTCAGCATACTTGAGTAGTGTGTCACAGCTACCCGATGAAAAGGGCTTGCAGTCTGATGTGCAGAGACTGAAAAGGGCTGGAGAGATGGCACAGCCCTGAGGTGCTCCGGTGTTGGTAGTGACAATCGAAGAAAGATGACTTCCGAAACGGACAAACTGAGTTCTGTTGGTGAGAAAGCTGCAGATCCACCGGATGACGTAGGTGTTTGCTTTCATTTTTCTGAGCTTTTCTATCATCTAATGCGGCTGGATTGTGTTGAAGGCGCTTGAGAAGTCCACGAACAGGATTCGGACTGATGTTTCAGGTGAGTCAAGATGTGAGAGGACCTGATGGTGTAGGAGAAGGACTGCATCTTTGGTGCTTCTGCGCTGCCTGTATGCAAATTGGTGGGGATCAGCAAACACAAACACAAAGAAACGTTTGACGTTTTAATTGTATCTAGGCCGACCACCCTTTACAATTGATTATATCACAAGTCAGTCATGTGAGGGACAATTAACAGCATTGTTTAAGTATGAGTTTAGAGGGGAAAATTATTCTCCCAAAGATGGAGTGCATAAGCACAAACATTGCCACATCTCTCATTTATATCATTAGTTGTGCACATGTACAATACGTCCTTGTGTAAATATATATTTTAGAGATACTTCCTTCTAAAGGCCAAGCCACACGTTAAACAGAGAAACACTGGGTTTTTTCTAAGCAAAACCAAAAGCCGTTTCGGCGCTTTTTTATTTGAAGCACGTTTTGCTTCGATGTACGCCACACGCGAAAGGGCAAATATAGCGACGTGGATAGCCCAATTAAACAGATGACATCGATATTGATAGAAATTGATATAGGGATAATTGCAAACAGTCAAGTACCAATAAGCATCAAATTTATTCTCCCTCTAAACCTAGAAACAGAAAAACATCGTCCTACATGTGCACTAAACGCCAGTTTGCTCTGCAAAGCAGAGACGGACGGTGGTCCAATGTGACCGCTTCGTCCACAAATCACGATACTACGGGTGGAAGACGTTCCACAGTGGTTCATGCTCTTAAATTAGTTCATTTAACCATGGACACTACATCATATGGAGGGCTGGCTGTGGCGTGTACAGAAATAAGTTCGCCGATAGCCTCGTTTTCAATATAGTTCTGGTCGCACTTCCGGTTGCTCCGCTTTCAAAGGCCGATGCCTTTGTTAGGTAAACACCTGGCGAAAATCACGATTTTTGTGTCTTAGTTTTAGCCATCTTAATTTTTTCTCCGCATAAGTCGGTGGGAAAATGTAACCCTGTGTTTAGTTTTGTTGTCATCCATTTCTGAAACGCCTAGTCAACCACAGTGTGTTGCGAAATGAGTGACATTAATGTCAGTGATACAAGAGCTGCCGTGGTTCGTAAACCAATGTCAAGGAGGGCGCACAGTACTTCAGATGGACACAAGTGTTGTGTTGTTGATTGTAAGGTATCATCAGTGGCATGCAGGGGACTTTCTTTTGTTGGAATTCCAAGAAACGTTGTCAGTGAAGCGATAGACAAATGGAGATCATCCATCATTGCTAAAATTGATCGAGTGGACTAAGCATTCAACCCAGACATGGCCAAGATCTGCAGTCGACACTTTGACGATGCTTGCATCAAACGATGTACGTTTCTTTCATTATAATTTGTTTCAGTGAGATGTGGGTGTGTTTGACGTCTTTTGTCTTTGAAATCAACACAAATCTTCACCTCATCTTGGACAGAACAGCGTACATTCTTCGCGCACTTCTATTTATAGCTGACGCGCGGACCTTAGCAACACCAGGAATTCGCTTGACAGTGGCGTAGCAGACGAACTAGATAGCCTGACCATAGTGCTTTTTTTCCGTCAAAAGTGGAATGAATACCATTTTTTTTACTGCAAAGTGTGTCTGGGATGCCTGCAAATGTACTCACAGTGTCAACTGATGGAATAAATCATCACTGTTTGAACATTTATCTGTTTTACTTACCATGAGAATTCGCTCTCCAGCGGCGTTAATAGTAAGCGGAGTAACCGGAAGTGCAACCAGAACTAGATTGAAAACGAGGCCATCGGCGAAGTTCTTATGTGACACAGCGCGTGCAGGCTGAGTGAGCCAGCCATCCATCTATACAGGATCCATGATTTAACCGAGTAGTTTGCTTTCCTGAAAGAGCCGAGAGAGGTCCCGTCGCCCGCACAGCCACTGCGTCCGCGTTGCTGTTGCTGCGTCAATTCCTGCATTTGACATATATTCGAGATATCCGAATGTATATGATAAAAGGTATCTCTATTTGAGGTGGTTGCTCATTTTCGATGCACAGATTCCAAATATGACAGTAGTGGGGGGGTGTGTGTTTCCAATGTACAACCGTTTAGTGTAATTTTCTCCCAAAAAAATCTAAGCTACAAGAAAGTATGCCATTTTGTCTAACATCACGGCAGCATTTGATTGGCTCATGACAAAAACACTGCGAAGCATATTTCGTGTTTCTAAACATGTTGAATACTAGGAAACACGAGCGAAGTACCGACGAAGGAAAGCAAAAATGTTTTGCTTCAGGGCATGACACGCGGGAAGCACGCCGAAACGTAATTTTGTTTTGTTTTGCTTTGAATCAAAGCGTATTTTTTGCTTCTCGTGTGGCTTGGCCTTGAGACACACACACAAAAATAGATCAAGATAGAGAAAGAACAAACGAACGAAGTTATTTATTAGGCTACCAGCCCATTTCAAGTGTACAGCGCGCTCACCTTTCAATTACCAACGAGAAACAATTAATCATTGTAGAAATGGTCATGCTTCGCGGATTCCAGAACTTCTAGTCTTGAACGCTTTTTACAAATAATGCTTATTGATCTTATAGTTCTCATTTATTTACTGGACAAGAGAAGTTCTAAGGGGTCGTCGCTATTCAAATCCATACAATAAAATATAAAGCTGTCCCAAAAGTCTTGCAAGGCAGGACGATGGAGTTGAGAAATACATATATCTCTGTTTCTTCTTGTTTTCTGCACAGTGGACACAGTTGGAAGTTATTACTTCTCGCATATCTGTGTTTATGGTTATATAAATCAGTTATTCCCATCCTGAACCGTATATAAACGTCCTTACACATTTCTTTGAAATCTTGACAATAGAGATATTGCTCGGTTTCATAGACGTTTTAAAGAGTCTGTAAAAGGTTGTCTTCCCACCTCTTTCTCTGCCTGCCTCTCCTTCTCTCACCTGGTACAGTTCCTTGCAGGATGGTCTTGGCCAGCCCATTGCCTCTTGACACGTGACCGTACCACTTCAGCTTTCTGCTTTTCACGCTTAAGAGCAGGTCTTCGTATTGTCCAAATGCTCTCCTGATCCTGTTGCTGACTTCCTCATTCGTGACATGGTCTTTATATGAGATGTTCAGAATTTTGCGGTAGAATCTCATTTTCTGGGCTTGTATCTGTCTCCGTAGTTCAGATGTGAGTGTCCAGGACTCGCATGCATACAAGAATACGGAGATGGCCAGCGTGCGCATGAGCCTGATCTTTGACGCGAGAGTGATATTTCTGTCACGCCATATTAGCTTCAACTTTGCCAATGCTGCTGTTGTTTGTGCTATCCTGGACAGCATCTCTGGTTTGGACCCTTCATCAGTCACGATAGATCTCAGGTATTTGAAGTTGTTCACAGCTTCCAGTTTTTGGCCCTTCACTTTGATTTCCATTTTGAAGCCCCGAGGATTGTTCGTCATCACCTTGGTCTTCTCGGCGCTGATCTCCATGCCATATGCCTGTGAGGTCTTGTCCAGATGCTCTCCACAGTGTGACATTCATCCATTTCGCAGA
Source organism: Theodoxus fluviatilis (assembly GCA_034096865.1). NCBI lineage: Eukaryota > Metazoa > Mollusca > Gastropoda > Cycloneritida > Neritidae > Theodoxus > Theodoxus fluviatilis. The sequence continues at coordinate 70,944 of JAWQFJ010000037.1, forward strand.
TGTCAGCCCCATTTGGGAAAGGATCGGCTGAATCTGATAATCAAACAACCTAAAGTAAACGTCAGCTGTTACTGGAGAAATGTTACTGAATGACCTTATCAATAGTAAAAGGGCAGATTTAGGTGTACTGGCTAATTCCACCTTGAGTCATACTTGAGCAAAACTTCGCGGATAGTATGTTTCCAAGATACTTATATTCACTTAGTTCTTCAAGTTGAACCTCACCGAGATAATATCTGTCCGTCTACCAAATGTCCACCTAGTTTGTAGACAACTACTTTAGTTTTTTCTGTGTTGACCATCAGACCAAGTCTATCAACTGCAGTTTTCAGAATGTCAAATTGATTTTGAAGACCTACCACTGTGTCAGAGAGCAAAGGAACATTGTCTGCAAAGAGGAGAGCACTCAAGTCGGGCGTATTAGGCACAAGCTGTATACCATGCTTAATATTAGCGGAGATTTCATCAATCAAGGAGGTAATCAAGTAAGAAAATACGATCGGACTGAGATTACAACCTTGTTTCAGCCCCGAGGAACACTCAAACAAGTCGAACTGACCATTCCTTCCTCTCACACATTACTGTACCGATCTGTACATGGCGGTCAGAACAATAAAAAGTGTTCCTGCTATTCCAAGTTTACGTTAAATGTAGTTCACAAAACATCTCCGTTAACCATATGAAAACCTTTTCTAAATTCTACGTATCCAACATAAAGTTTTCTGTGGTTATGGAGATATTTGCCAATTTTACCACATAGAACAAAGGTGTTATCATTTGTTCCATACCCCTTTCTTAAACCCACCTGTTCATCCCGAATGAATTCATGCTAATCCACCTCACTGTGTATTCTACAACAAATAATATGAGTTAACGCCTTACTGGCAGTGCCAGATAAGGCAATACCTCTGTAGTTATCAGGCTTGTCATGAGACCCACGCTTACATATCTGCACAATACTAGCTTCTGACCAAACAGCAGGAAACACACCGCTATCACATACAGCATTGAAAAGGCGCAGTAGAAATGTAACACGAATGTTCCATTTATTTTAGCATTTCCGCTAGTACATCGTCAGTACCTGCTGATTCTCCAGATTTTAAGCGTCTCAGAGTGTTTACAACCTCAGTCCTCAAAATAGGCAATTTTTTACTGCTGTCATCCAAATCATATTACTTACGGGCTGCACGCAAAAAAGCGTGGCTGACAGATGATGCATATTAAAAAACTTTAAAAATGCTAATACAATGTTTGTTGAGGAATGCTACATGAAACTCGATGTATTTTAAACCTAGATTAACATGTCTCCAGAATGTTTCTCTGTCTTGGATGTTAATCACCACAAAAATACTCATAATCATATTTACTCTGTGGTCCTCTTTTTTAACCCTAATGATCTGTTTGTACCTGTTTCTGCAGATTCTGTGCACAACCGTCGTTGTGCACAGAATCGTGTGAAAACGTCGTCTGACAGCTTTCTTAGCAATGGCACATTTATTTTAATGTCCTTTGAAGAAAAGCTGCAGTATGCAGTAAACATCTCGTTAGCACTATCGTGACGTCATTAACTTCTAAGTGCGATTCATTGCAGCTGTCGCCATTCCATTTCGAGAGGCATTTCTGAAGGTTTATGATATAATCACATAAGATATTTATATTCCATACAATTTTTGTAATGGTGATGGCGTCAGTGCTTTCCCTACAAACTAGACCTGCATTTCCCCTAGAAATGCACAGTTCAAGTCACATATGTGGAGAAGTAACTGATGTTACAACACGCTATTAATCAGTTACTGGGAATAGATCTTCTGATGCTGTACGATAATCTAATACGCTACTTCCTGTATGAGACACAAATGTATAATTTCACGATATCTCACCGAGCAAACCATTTTAAAGTGTAAGATCATAAGCAGTACACATGGCCAATAACGACCGACCAAACTCTTTCAGTGTAGTTTCATGGGAAACGTGGGAGGGATTTATTGTTTCCAGACTCGTGTCCAACACCATTGTCACGACTCAAAATGGGCTTTGGATCTTCATAGTTTATCTGGTGTGTGTCGTTATTTTTGTGCTCTGTGTTGTGCTCTGGCATTTTGTTCTGCTTTTAAGTTTCAATAGTACATTGCGGCGCATGTCGCTGGCTGTTTTGATTTCAAAGTCTTGTCAACGAGGAGATCGGTGCCGACAGATTTGGAGGCTATGTCAGTCTGTCGATTTTTCACTCGGTGCCCGTTATTGGGTGGTGGTGTTCACGGGGTTTCGTAGCAGTGTAGGGTCTTGCTTGGGCAGACCTAAACGATGTATTCGCTGGTTGGTGTCTCCTGGTTTTGGAGGCATGTTCAGAAGCGATCGTGTTGACGTGCCTGGGGGTGCATATTGTCCCCTGTCTGGACTGGACCTGAGTCTGACGCCCTCCTAACATGGTCTCTCTTTGATTTTATTCTTGTTCTGTTCTGGATTTGGGAGGTAGCTCCCCACCTCTTGATTTATATTTTTGGGGGGGGGTCTCTAGCAATGTCTTGGCTTTCTCAGTTTCATATACATAATACTCCCCCCCCCCCCCAACTTTGGACTGGGCTTCAGTGACTATTCCATGCCTGTACGCTTACTGCAACTCATGTGCTAGTTTGGATGTCAACATACATGCTTTATGTACCGTCTTGCATGTTATTCAATTCTGTTTGTATGGACTTGCATTGATTATTGTTTGTTTGTGTGCTGATGACGTGCATTCTGCGGATCATGTTTATGTACTCCGCTTTATGTGTATAGTTATATGGTTAATCCTGTTGATATTGTTTCCGTTGGGAATGCTGACTGTGTGCGGCCATATATGCTGTTGATATAATTCATGTCTTCCATGCTCCTTTCATATGTCGTTATGTTGTTTGTCCTGCATCGGGTATTGTTTACCTGTGTGATATTGTCATGTTCGTTGCTGGTTGCTCGTGAGTATCGTGCCTTGTAATATAAGTCTTCATTGTTTCAGTTACATCGTCTTGTACGCAGTGTTCTCTTTCTGCGTATTTGTGCCATATGCGACGGGCTTTCATCCGTTCCGTGCTTTATATGGGGGCCCATGGTTGGTCCTGTTATTGTTTGGCTTGTGTGTTGAAGCCATGTACGTGTGCCGTGTCTTACTGGTTTTTTGGTTTCGTCTGTGTCAAGTTGTTGCTGTGGTGTGTTGCTTTGGGCTTGGTCTGCTTGTGTGCTTATGCATTGTATGTGTACTGTGCCTGATTTTGCTTTACTTGTGTCTGGCATTATTTATGTTTCATGTCTTTCATGCCTGTAAAGCGCTTTGAGCATGTAAACAAAAATGCGCTGTATAAATAAACTGTATTATTACTATTATTATGATTATTATGATGATGATGATGATGATGATGATGATGATGATGATGATGATGATGATGATGATTATTATTATTATTATTATTATTATTATTATTATTGTTGTTGTTGTTGTTGTTGTTGTTGTTGTTGTTGTTGTTATTATTATTATTAGTAGTAGTAGTATTATTATTATTATTATTATTATTATTATTATTATTATTATTATTATTGTTGTTGTTGTTGTTGTTGTCTCGTGTGCAAGAATCAAGAAAGTAATGCCGTGTACTTGAGGTTGTTCATCTTTTAGTAGACCACTAACAACTCTAGTGTTTACATGACGTTGAAATCTCCGATATAATTTGGAGGAGAATAACTTCACATGTGACATCTGGAAAAGATTGAGGAGAAGAAGGGAGAGAGAAAAATTTAGTTTGGAGAAAAGTGGTGGAGGATACGCATGAGTTTGAGGGGTATCAACTGAAGGGTTGGACTGATTTGAACACCCTGGCCAGTTCGATATTGACTGTGGCAGAGAACGCCGTTTCTCGGAGTGATGGGCAGAACGCCAGTATGAATGTTGCTGTCCCATACCGTACTGAACAGTCAGGAGTTGTAGCAAGATGTTCTCGCATTGAGGTCCCAGTCCCCTGTGGGTTCAGGGTAAGAATTGACCCACCGCGTCTCCCTACGCGATTCGTAAGAGGCGAATACCTAGGGGTACTGTTGCTTACCGTTGAAAGGAAACCTGCAAATGTGCCAGAACTACGGCACAATCAGCCTCATCAGCCATCCCGGCAAGGTCATGCTGAAAGTACTGCTGAACAGATTAAAACCTCAGGCAGAGAAAACCACTGCTGTAGAGCAGGCAGGTTTCAGACCAGGTAGGAGCACTATTGTCTTTATAGACTTAAGAAAGCATTTGACAGAGCCTGGCATGCTGCGCTGTGGGCCACAATGAGGAGCTACAACATCACCTCCAAAATCATCAAAGTCGTCGAATATCTCTATGACAGAGCGACCAGCGCAGTCCTGTTCAATGGTACCACAGGCGAACGGTTCAGGACAACAGTCGGAGTCAGACAAGGCTGTCTACTCTCCCCCACACTCTTCAACCTCTTCCTCGAAAGGATACTGACTGATGCCCTAGCAGACCACGAAGGATCAATCAGCATCTGTGGCAGAAAGATCACCAACTTCCGTTTTGCTGATGACATTGATGGATAAGCAGGAAGTGAAGAGGAGCTGACTAGTCTTGTCGATCACCTGGACAAGACCTCACAGGCATATGGCATGGAGATCAGCGCCGAGAAGACCAAGGTAATGACGAACAACCCTCGGGGCTTCAAAATGGAAATCAAAGTGAAGGGCCAAAAACTGGAAGCTGTGATCAAATTCAAATACCTGGGATCTATTGTGACTGATGAATTGTCCAAACCAGAGATACTGTCCAGGATAGCACAAACAACAGCAGCATTGGCAAAGTTGAATCCAATATGGCGTGACAGAAATATCACTCTCGCGTCGAAGATCAGGCTCATGCGCACGCTGGCCATCTCCGTATTCTTGTATGCATGCGAGTCCTGGACACTCACATCTGAACTACAGAGATGGATACAAGCCCTGGAAATGAGATGCTACCCAAACGGTTTCTGTCTATCCAGATATCTGTCTGTCCGTCTGTCCATCCGCTCTATGCGTTCGACCGCCCTGCACGGATCTCCGGAAAATTTGACATGTCGCTCCCCCATGACTGGATGGGGGTAGTCATCGCGTTTTGGAAGGCGTACCTCCGACTGTTCCAGAGATATTCTCTCTGGAACTTTTTAGTCATGGGACTGTTGATGGCAAAGGGAGGCGACTCGGCTCCAACGGGAGCCGAGGTGGAGAGGGGAAACAAGACCATCCTGCAAGGTATCGTACCAGGTGGGAGAAGGAGAGGCAGGCAGAGAAAGAGGTGGGAAGACAAAACCAAAGAGTGGACAGGCTTGACCTTTGCCGACTCACAGTGAGCCACAGAGGATAGATATCGATGGAGGAAGTTTGTCCGAAAGTCAACAGTGGTGCCTCAAGAACCCATCTCAGGGTTAAGAGACTAAACTGAACTGAACTGAACCGTTGCTTGATTTGCGTTTTCTCTAAACGATTCTAGTGATCTTTGTGCTTGATGGCCTTACATAGCCTACAAAGGCTGTTAGGCCGTAAAACATCCACCATCCATCCATTGAGGTCCCCACACAGCAAAATAGCACAATTTCGATTTGTGTCGGTGACAGTAGCACTACATCTTTCCAACAAAAGGATGCAATCAGTTTCATCGACTGCTTCATAAAAAGGAAAACCGGTTGTGGGAACGTAGGAGATAGAGGGAGAGGGGGAGAGAGAGAGGCAGGCAGGCAGGCAGGCAGGTAGGCAGGCAGGCAAGCAGGCAGACAAGACAGACAGACAGACAGACAGACAGACAGACAGACAGACAGACAGACAGACAGAGAGAAAGACAGACCGACAGACAGACAGACACTGATTGATGACTTCATTAAGGTCGACGACCCATCTTTTATAAAAATACATGTATAAGCAGGCAATGCGCTACATGTACCTGTACCAAATAACTATTCCCAGGTGCTCTGGATATTGTTATGAGCGTAAAGCTGACGTCTACATATCATACGACAGAATGCAGTCTGTCATTTTTAAAAGCCATAGTATGATACATTACATTAAAATCAAACGTAGATTATTACATTTCAACCATTATTGTATTTGCAGATCCCAGTGGAATTCAATAGCACATATGTGACTATATGTAATTGCCAGGAGAACGTTCTAGCTTTCCCTACAATGCTTAAAAGCAAAGCATATATACATAGCAACGTCTCGTGTTTTATTACATTACGTCCATTGATCAAGTACTTTATCTTAGCATAGTTTGTCCTCTGCAGATGTTTTATAATGTGTTTGTGTCTCAGATCATTATAGGTGTGACAGTGGAGTAAAAAGTGACTATCATTTTCATATTCTTTACAAAATGTACATTCTCTCCCAGCGTTTTGTTCATTCTTTTGATTTGCTTTAAGGGCGTTGCACTTAATACGAAACCGTACAAATGCGTCTCTGAACTTTTTATATTTACATCATTATGTAGCTCTCGAGCTCTAGCTTCCGCTTGAATGATCTATACCATGTACACTGGTCACTCTCATTAAATTTCGTGTTCCATTACTGTTGGTAGCAGTCATGTAGTCTTTGTCTGAGCGCCCGGATAAAACCCATATCATTATTTACTTCACTGTTAGTCCACACCAACGCAAACCCAAGTTTTGATAGGCAAAGCTGGACTGATCGTGCCTAATCATCTTTACTAAAACATTTTCTTTCATCATGATGTATGCTTGCTTGAGCATTTTACAGAGCCGGCCATATCAGTATTTGATCGTTTGTATTGTAGCGTTTAAATACATTGGTGTCTACCCAGGTCTCTGTGGCACATAGCATTCGAACTTTTGACACTTTTATTTAAAAACCTCTTGCACGCAAAAATGTGCGCCTTTTCAATGCTTTCTCTTTCTTCCCGTCCCCATAACTCAGATCCGTAAAGTAAGGAAGTTTACATCTGGGCACTGTATAATCGGAAAAAGACTGTCGTATTTACATTGTGTATTTTCCACCTTGTAGGCTATCTAGGGCAGAGGGTAGAGACAATCTGGTAGTAAATGTAAACCCCTCATATTTATATCGATGTACGACCTCCAATACCAAACTTCCCAAACTCACCCTTTCTCCACGACCCAGAAACTCCCTCTCCCTTCGGAAGAGCATGACTTTTGTTTTGTTTTTATTAATGGACAGACCGAGTCTTTTGGACGCTTGGTACAGATTGTCTATTTGGCGTTGCAAGCCAACTGGGGTAGTGTCAAGTAACGCCACGCCGTCTGCAAAGATAAGGGTCGACCCAGGCAACAGCTGTACACCATGTCGCCCTTGGCTACGAATATAACTTGCAATATAGTGCATAAATAGACAAAACATTATCGGGGACTCTACTGAACCCTGCCTCACGCCGAAAGAACAGTCGAACAATACTGTGGTGGCTCCATACTACCTTACGCACGCTTGTACTTGTGAGTATACTGCTCGAATCATTCTAAGGAACTTGGCTGATAAGCCTGCTTCAGACAGAGCATTCCAAAGACAGGATCTATCTGCAGAGTCGAAAGCCTTCTGGAAATCAACAAACGCGATAAAGAGCTTGCTTCGGCCTCTGCCATACACATGTTTAACCGCAGCTGAATAAAGAGTGAACATATGATTCATAGTCGAGAGGTCCCTTCGAAACTCTGCTTGCTCAATGCAAAACTTTCCAGACAGATACAGAGAGATAGAGAGAGAGAGAGAGAGAGAGAGAGAGAGAGAGTGAGAGAGAGAGAGAGAGTGAGAGAGAGAGAGAGAGACATACATACACACACATGGACGGGCAGGCAGGCAGACACACACACACACATACATATATACATACACAAACACATACAGACGGACGGACTGGCGGACAGACAGACAGACCTCTGCTCGCCTATTGAAACCATGTCTTTTGATTGCGGATTTAGGCGAGCAAGCTTTGGCGTTTGAATAGGTGCGAGGTGCAGTGCCGTGGTTCAATCCCTGGGACGGGAGAAAACTGGTTTATTAACTTCTTGCTATTCCTTTTTCTATTGAACTCCAATTTTGCTGTTTCCCGCCCTCGGGAACAATAAAAGCGATCGTCTTAAAACTTAACAAAAATTTCGGCTCCTATGTATTTTAACACGGATTCGTCATAATGAGCTTATTAATACGAACTATGACTACAGACCTTTTCAAACAACCATCGATGATTAATAGGAAGACTGCAAAATAGGCGAGCAGCACTGAACCATGGCAACCAAACACGTTCCTGCTGATAGAAGACAGTGCTAGAGGTCAGTCACCAGGATACACTATAAATATGTCCGTGCCGAAGTCTGGCAGGACCAGAGAGCCTTAGCTGACCTCCAAAAAGCACTACTGCTCTCAAGACAGTCACTGGGCTTAAATCTTTGAGTAGACATTGTCATCTAGTCTGAGGCTTTTACAACTCACCAGCACAGATCCCGCACTGGTAATGGGCTGATGAAAGGAAGATGCCATGCTTTGAAGATGAGATGATATACTGCTTGGAAAGTTGAAGAAAAACATCGTTCGTGTAGTGAATGTGCTATACAAGGCGTTTGGTGACAAGTCAGTGGAAAACCTTGCGGGTGAGGCCAAATTGAGATGTGTCAAAAATGCAAGGGCTTCAAAATATCACACAATCTGCCTCAGTGAGCATTTGTGCAGGGCTTGTAGGGCCTGAAAGAAGTATCACCACATCGGTTGAACTTTAAAACAACTCCAAGAAAAACATGGATGCTGGACGGGACTGACTTTACAAGTAATGCTATAGCAGGCTCTGAGAGCACTAGGATCATGACATCCCAGCCAGTTAGAGCGTCTTTTGGAAGCACGAGATGTATGAAGTTAGATTTCCAGGACTATGGCTCAAATAATCAGTTGCTTAAAGGTAAAGGTAAAGGTGTGGTTTTTTATAGCGACTTACACCCTTTGTCTGGGTCTCAAACCGCTTACACTTTACCCCCTGATCACTGGGCATCTTCATCAATCCTCACTTCGTTAATGCTTCGTTAATATAGATATTTAATTATATTGCTATATGTTAACACTACAATATTTCCATTTCATTTTGAAGAAGTTGTCATAATTTGCGCTTTTGTGTTTATTTTCTCTGTTGCAGAGGTGGACTGTGGAATTCCAAAAAACAAGACTACTGGAGATTTGTTCTATGTTTCAACAAAGTACAAGTCAATTGCATCATATTATTGCCCTAAAAATGGAGAGTACAGTTTTTGGGGAGATATGAAGGCAACATGTCAGTCAAATGGCAGTTGGAGTGAAACAGCAGGATGTGCATGCTATCCACGTGAGTATGTGCCACTCTTTGAACTTTTATAATAATAGTTTATTCATACGCACATACCTTCCCTTGACAGGCAAGCTCATGGCGTTTACAATCCAAAGAATCAACACTCACACAACCACTCAACACCACATTCCCACAAAATTTCACACACAACACACATTAACAAAACAAAAAACTAAGATCCAGTAAAACAAATAGAACAAACTATACAATATACACAGCACTTGCCGGCCAGGTCAAGTAAGGCGAAGCAGCTCAGCGGGAAAGGCGGATCGGAAGAGGTGGGTCTTTAGAGCACTTTTGAACTGGGGCAGAGTGTCAGAATGTCGGACTGAGAGAGGGAGACTATTCCACGTTACAGGTCCGATATAGGAGAAGGCACGCTGTCCTTGAGTTTTCTTATTACGGCGGGGGACCTTGAGCATTCTAGAGTCAGCAGCTAAGCGTAGAAATCTGGAGGGCTTGTAGACTACAAGAATTTCTGTAAGAGCGCCTGGTGCGGTGTTGTCTATGGCCTTGAAGCACAAAGTAGCAAGTTTATAAACTGTCATCTGAGAGATGGGGAGCCAGTGAAGTGTATGTAGGAGTGATGAGACATGGGTACGCTTGGGACATCGAAAAACTAGCTTAGCCGCACAATTCTGAACTTTCGGGAGTTTGTTAAGCAGAGAGTCAGGGATGCCAGCGAGAAGAGAGTTTCCATAGTCGAGACGAGACAGGACAAGTGATGTGATGAGCGTTTTGGTGGCCTGCTGAGAAAGATAATGACGAATGGTACTAATTTGCCTTAGCTCGTACTATGCTAACTGACAGACTTTGTTGACATGAGATCTCATTGACAGATCATCGTCAAACATGACGCCTAAATTTCTAACAGACTGAGAGAAGACGATGTCACTGTGACCAATGGTTAGTTTCAGGGCCTGATCCGATTCGCCTCAGCGGCCCACCAGGAGTGCTTCAGTTTTTGAGTCATTGAGTTGGAGCTTGTTCCGGGTTATCCACCGTTTCGCGTCAGAGATACAGTATTTACTGGGATGGGAGGAGTTGTAGAGATGGGTATCATCAGCAAATTCACTGTGAGAGACTGAATGACTGTCAAGTACATCGGAGAGTGGTTGGGTGTGTAGTAGATACAGCAGAGGACCAAGAACAGAGCCCTGAGATACTCCGTACTTGAGAGGTGTAGGATCAGAAACAAAACCCCAGATCGAAACGGTCTGTCTACGTTCTGAGAGATATGAATGCAGGAAAGAGAGTGCTAAGTTCCCAATACGTTTCTAAGACGGGTGAGAAGAATTGCATGGTCTATTGTGTGGAACGCGGCACTCAAGTCCAACAGAGTAAGAAGAGAAACTTTGGAATTGTCAGAAGCAACGAAAAATCGTTTAGAACACGGAGCAGAGCTGTTTCGGTGGAATGATGAGCACGGTACGCGGATTGAAAAAGGGCCAAAAGGTCATACTGGGACACGTGCTCCAGCATCTGCTGCAAACGTTTCTTTTAATGAATAACAAAAGTACTGTTCTGCCTTTGTTCTCAAAACAGGATGAGAGTGCAGAGAGTGTCACCGAACCCATCATCAAGCACGCCGGACCAATAATCTGGGTCAGATCATTTTATTTGCAGAACGGCATGGACGCTATCGTCATCTTGTATGT
>JAWQFJ010000038.1:0-12236 GCA_034096865.1 Theodoxus fluviatilis
GGCATGAGCTGGACGCCATGTTTTCCATACTTAATAACAAATTTGGCCACATAATTGACAAGAAGAGAAAAAAATTATTGGGCTCATTTTGCATCCCTGCTTAAATCCCCGTTCACATGCAAATGAGTCACTGTGCTCTCCGTTGCATCTTTCGCAACCTTTTATGTCACTATAGATTGCTTTGAGCATCTGAAGCAATCTCCCCTTCATTCCATACCCCGCAAGAAGTTTCCATAAAACGTTTCTGTTAACACAATCAAAAGCTTTTTTTAAATCAACAAGTGTGACATAAATCTTTTTATGTCGGATAAGTATCTCTGGACTATTGTATGTAGAATAAATACATTGGCCACTGTTGAATATCCCTTTCTGAAACCCGTTTGTTCTTTCCAAAAAAGACCACTATTTTCTGCCCATTCCTGTATCCTGTTGCTAAGCACTGAAGTAAATACTTTACTAAATGTACTGTTCAGAGATATTCCTCTGTAGTTGTCTGGAACTGAAGGGTCGCCTCGTTTATAGATCGGCAGTATTACAGATGTGGTCCAGATTGCAGGAAACACTCTTTTTTCAAACATGGCATTAAACAGTTCAGTTATGTGAGATACAAGGAGACGAGATGTACATTTAATCATTTCCGCTAATACTTCGTCATGACCCGATGCCTTCCTCGTTTTAAGTTTACGAGAGAGAGAGAGAGAGAGAGAGAGAGAGAGAGAGAGAGAGAGAGAGAGAGAGAGAGAGAGAGAGAGAGAGAGAGAGAGAGAGGAGGGAGGGAGGGAGGGAGGGAGGAGGGATGGAGAGAGCGAGAGAGAGAGAGAGAGAGAGAGAGAGAGAGAGAGAGAGAGAGAGAGAGAGAGACTAAACAATGAACTGTGTGCTGCCCCATCTTCCCTGACATATGAGCACTTAAGAAATCCACTTTTTAAGTTAAAAAAAAAAAAATCAGTGAAAAAGACATTTTGATTAATGTTCAGTCTGGCCTCTTCAATAAGTTCAGGCTGACCTGTTGGCCTTTTTTTCCTGCCATGTTACAGCAGGAAGTTTTCTTCTTCCTTAATAATAATAATAATAATAATAATAATAATAATAATAATAATAATAATAATAATAATAATAATAATAATAATAATAATGAGTATTTATATAGCGCTTTCCGTGCACAAAGTGCTTTACAAAGTTTAAAAAGAACATAGCCACACAAGCAAACAGCATACAACTATAGCAACAAAAAGGCAAGATAAAGCCGCAAACAGACATCAATCGTGCAAACATACATGCAAAAACTGAAAAAGCAACAGAAACATAGAAACGGAACATAAGCACACAAGCAAATAAGGCAAAGCAGCAAACAGATATCAACCATGCAAGAAAGCAAGCAAACAACTATAGCAACAAAAAAGCCAGAAACAAACAGATTCATGCAAGCATAGAAGCAAACAACCATAGCAACATAGAACAAGAAGGGCAAAGCCCATACGACTCACATGCTTGACCTTGACCTTTATATGACCTTGACCTTCAGGTGACCTTCAAGGTCAAGGTCAAACAACTAAACCTACCAATGACATCATACACAAAGAAATGCTTTACACATTTTCCCTACCAAAATACACGTGACCTTGACCCAAGGTCAAGGTCATCCAAGGTCATGCAACACAAAGCTGTTAATTCAAGACATAGGAAGCACAATGGTGCTTATTGGCACTTTCTACCATGATATAGTCACGTGTAGTGGTTTCACTACCACCATTTTTGGTCACTTTCATAAGGGTCAAAGTGACCTTGACCTTGATGATATGTTGAACAAATGTGTCTCATGATGAAAGTATAACATGTGCCCCACATAATTATTAAGTTTGAAACAGTTATCTTCCATAGTTCAGGGTCAAGGTCACTTCAAAATATGTATACAATCCAACTTTGAAGAGCTCCTGTGACCTTGACCTTGAAGCAAGGTCAACCAAACTGGTATCAAAAGATAGGGCTTGCTTTGACCTATATACCACTTGTAGCTAAGGTCGCCATTCTCAATAACATGGGAGAAAATTGGGAAAATGTGAAAAATGACTGTTTTTGAGACCACATTTATGGCTCCTGTGACCTTGACCTTGAAGCAAGGTCAAGTCACTATGTATGTTTTTTGAGGCCTTGTCATCATACACCATCATGCCACATTTGGTGTTGATAGACTTAATAGTCTCCGAGAAAAATCCAACGTTTAAGTTTTTTACGGACGGACGCCCGCCCGGACGCCCGGACGGACGGACGCCCGGACGGACGGACGACACGGCTCAGTACATAGACTCACTTTTGCTTCGCATGTGAGTCAAAAAGAACACAAAAACATACAAACAAGCAGCAAATTAAAGTAATACAAGCAAGACTAGACAGGAAACACACACCTGATCCCCCAAAAAATACCACAAGTGTGAAAATTACTGATGCAGAGGTTTTTCAAATTGTTGTGTGAAAAAGAGCTTTTTGAGGTTAGATTTAAAGGAATCGAGATCATTCACAAGTCGGACTGAGCGAGGGAAGAGTTCCATGACGATGGCAGCACGACATGAGAAAAAAGGCTCGTCGACGTGCCCTGATTCGCAAGTGTGGGGTTTTGATGACTTAAAACATTCTAGTAGCTTGCGGGGTCTTGTATAGTTTCGAATGGTTCTCGCGAGAGGGTACAAGAGGAACAGAGCCAGTGATGGAATTCTGACACAGAGGCAGCAAGCACTTGTATTTGGATCCTCAGGGTCTACATGGGCGGCCGATGCAATTTCTTACAAACAGGGGGTTTACCAAAACTGGGATCGATAAGGCTTGTGCAGACAAGACGGGCGGCAGAATTTTGAACACGTTGAAGCGGAAGAGTTGTAGATTTGGGGCAGCTTAATAATCTGTTATTCACAATGTTAACTGTGCGTGTGTGTGTGTGTATGTGTATGAGTGTGTGTATGTGCAGTTTCCTACTTATTAGGCCAAAAAAAATGGTGTGGTTACGGTAACCCGACCTACCCTATTCTGGGGCGCCGACCCTACATCTTTTTATTGAAAATGTTGAAGTTTTTTTTTTAATATCAAAGTTGTGGGTTGAGGGAAGATCGATCGTTCAGTCTCAGGAAACAACCTGTGTAGTTACAGACGACGCAGGGCGCAAAGGGAAGTAACTTACCTCGTTCCTCAAGCCTCGTTCTGAAAACAAACAAAAATGGCGTGCCGCGAACGTTTGGTGGCGACTGTTACCTCAAAATGTGACCATCAAGACGGCAATAAGCAGATTTCCGCATATCCAGAGACGGCATCGATGACGGAAGTTTTTCTTAACATTCATCCCGAATTGAACATGACAAAAATATGGGGTGGTCGCTCGTGGCTACGGTGATGCATAGCTGCCAACCCACCATCATGCCAAAGAGTAGCAACTAGCATCCAGAGCTTTTTGGAGTAGCATTTAAGAAATAGGCATAGCACACACGCACAAGAAGGAAAATGGCGATGTTTGCGGGGGGGGGGTGGCTATCAAGTCGCGTGGTGGTTTCTACGTGACGGTCAAAAGTTCAGTTCGACGCTCAGCGCTGAACCGCCAGCATAAAGCGGGTGTGTGTGTGTGTGTGTGTGTGTGTGTGTGTGTTTTCGTGATGGTCAAAAGTTCAGTTACAGGCTTTGAAAAATCGTAGTTTTTCCCTGACGATCGTAGCATCGTAGCAAGCACGGCGAAATCGTAGCATGCTACGCCTAAATCGTAGCACTTGGCAGCTCTGGTGATGTGACCACATGCAAAGCAGATGGGGATGGGTTTGAGTTGGCTTGGGGTTTGACTGTTGGAGATGTCGGGGACACGTTTGAACTGAAGGCGATACATTTCAAATGTGAAGTTTTGCAAGCCGAGAGTGAGGAAGAAGAAGAGGATGATCAACATGCAGCACAAGTTCCTGATGCATTTCAATTACATCTGGTTCACGTTAGGGGCACCGATTGTTGGTCACATGATACTGACACTAGAAGGACACTGACAATCTCATATCAGCCATATCTTCACTGGTAAGTCAATGCTTTTCTTTACCTAATTCCAAGAGAAGTTAAGTCAAAATTGTTCAAAGGGAATATCCGCTGTCTGTTCGCACACTTATTTCCAAGTCGAGTAGGTTTAATTTGGTTTCCACGAGAGAAAAAAAAGTATTAAAAAAAAGTTATTGCCGACCTACCTACCCTATTTTTTTGGCTATGTTACCTTAACCACACCTTCTCTTTTTTTTGGCCTTATCCATCCATCCATTAAACATCCTTCCATCAATGTATGTTCGTCTGCCCATGAACTGTCTGTATCGGTTAGTGCCTGTTTGTGTGTGCGTGTGTGTGTGTGTGTGTGTCTGTCTGTCTGTCCCTCTATGAGGGATAAGGGCACATCTACAACAACTCATTCATCTCTACCTAAGCACTACATTAGTTTTCTTTTCCTTTCCTTGCAGATTTTCTCAGGTCAAAATGTGAATCTTGGGGAAAGTTTTCGCTGGCGCGTCTGGGTGCCGTCTTGCAGTCATACCTGCCCCAGTCTCTGCAGCCCTCCAGGACCGACCCAGACTCGGATCCAAGAGTCTGCGAGTACCGCACTTTCAGACTCCTTCATCACATCACCCTCCACCACCTCCCCAAAGATGCTCTGGCGTGCTGGGACAAAGTCATCAACGGCACTGGAACTGTCGTTG
This sequence comes from Theodoxus fluviatilis, assembly GCA_034096865.1. Lineage (NCBI taxonomy): Eukaryota > Metazoa > Mollusca > Gastropoda > Cycloneritida > Neritidae > Theodoxus > Theodoxus fluviatilis. Next base: position 4,707 of record JAWQFJ010000038.1, read on the forward strand.
AGAGATTGGGACAGGGAACGCTTGCCTTGGGTGCCAAGGTGAAGGAGAGGGTGATTGAGAGTCTCAGTGACATGAGAGAGAGTGGCATGCTTGTAGTGGGAAGAGTTGGGAATTACACAAGTGCAGCTTATGAAAAGGCAGCAGATTGGTTCTCATGGCTTGCAAGGAAACCCCTGGAGATTTCACATTCTCATCTGGGGTGTGACAAGGTGATTGAAGTGTGTCTCTCATTTGGGCAAAGAGTCACAGACCACTTTCTGGCAGTACTGTATGCAGCAGCTAACGCCGTGGCTGTCGTGTGGCGGGCGATCGCGTTGCTGGCAAACAGCGTGTTCAGTTGGATCAAGCACCTGGTGAACACGGTTCTCCTCCCAGTGATATATCCAGCGTCAGTCTGGCATTACCCGATTGTGAAATGCTGCTGGGTCACGGCATTCAGCGCTGCCTTTGTGATGGTCTTGCTAAAAGCTGCCAGCAAGAAGAAGAAACAGGTAAGTGTGGAGTGCAGTGCTTTGTCGATCTATGTTTGGAATGAGTGGCTGTGTCAGTGTGTGAGCCCTGAAAAAAACCAGATGGTGAAGCCATGTTGACAGTCCTGCTGTTATGTGATGACTTCCTCAGGGGTTAGTAGGCAGAATTGCCTTAGTGATTTGTGTTGAGCAAAGCATATATATATTAGATACATGTAAATGTATTGGAATTGACAGTCCTGCTGTTATGTGATGACTTCCTCAGGGGTTAGTAGGCAGAATTGCCTTAGTGATTTGTGTTGAGCAAAGCATATATTAGATACATGTAAATGTAATTGGAATTGTAGATGACATCAGATTGAAAAATCCAGCGTAGCCTTGACTGCTTGATAAAAAACCCAATCAGAATGCCATTGTAGTGTGTATGACTAAACTGCTGTCTGCTCACTGAGCATTTACTGAGAGGTCACAGGTTTGGTACCCACCATGGGTTCTGAAACATTTGTTGCCAATGCTATGCTGGCAAAGCTCAGGACTGGCATACAGTCTGCGCTGCGTCGATGCCTCGCTCATCAGATGGATCCCCCTGTGGGTACCCTCTGTGGGTACGCTCTGTGGGTACGCTCTGTGGGTACGCTCTGTGGGTTCGCTCTGTGGGTACGCTCTGTGGGTACCCTCTGTGGGTACCCTCTGTGGGTACGCTCTGTGGATCCCCCTGTGGGTACGCTCTGTGGGTACCCCCTGTGGGTACGCTCTGTGGATCCCCCTGTGGGTACCCTCTGTGGGTACCCTCTGTGGGTACCCTCTGTTCTAAACTGTTCTAGTGATTTTCATGCTTAATGGAGTTATATAGCCTACAAAGGCTGATAGGCCGTAAAACACCATCCATCCAATCCAATCGCCCTGTGGGTTAGGGGTTGCAAGAAATGACCCACCGTGTTTCCCTGTGGGTTAGGGGTTGCAAGAAATGACCCACCGTGTTTCCCTGTGGGTTAGGGGTTGCAAGAAATGACCCACCGTGTTTCCCTGTGGGTTAGGGGTTGCAAGAAATGACCCACCGTGTTTCCCTGTGGGTTAGGGGTTGCAAGAAATGACCCACCGTGTTTCCCTGTGGGTTAGGGGTTGCAAGAAATGACCCACCGTGTTTCCCTGCACGATTCATAAGAGGCGAATAAATGGGGACAGCGTGACTTGAATAGCGCTTACTTGGAACTATTCTAGTGATTTTCATGCTTGATGGTCTTACATAGCCTACAAGTACAAGGGCTGAAAGGCCGTGACACTCCATCCATCCATGTATCCATCCATCCATCCATCCATGTATCCATCCATCCATCCATTCATGTATCCATCGTCAGATGGATTGCTATAGTTTTTGTGCTTTTGGGGCCTGCTCCAGTAAAACTAGCTATCAGCAAATTTTGCATTAGGTTTTCTCCCAGTTGCCATTTTAAAAAATGTATGAAAAGTCTCAGATATGCAGGCAACTAAGTTTGATTAATAAGGAGAACTTGACTGTGTTATCCTGGTAGAAACCCATGTGGTTGCATGCTGTTTGACCATCCATTCCATCTTGTTGGAAATGTCTTGGAAAAGTTTTTCTTCATAAACTTTTGTTCTTCACTTCTTTCAGCTACGCCAATGTTTAGATTTATTTTGCCCACATAGAACTAGAAGCATTCTACTGGTCTGTCAATTGAGACTTCATGGAAATCTGCCCTCTGTATATTCAGTTCTAAATTTAGGTTTCTCTGTTTGGGTTGTGTGTGAATGTGTGTGTGTGTGTGTGTGTGTGTGTGTGTGTGTGAGTATGTGTGTGTAGAGAGGGGGTGGGTGGGTCTGTATCTGTGTGATATGTGTATGCATGTGTGGAGTTTGTGTGTATGTGTGTGTGTGCTTGTGCTTGTGAATGTGTGTGTGTACATGTATGTGTTTCTTAGTTTCTATCTCATTACAATTTAAGGAAGCCCATCAGGATGTAACTGGAGGGCTCAACACAAATAAGGGAGACAACTCTGGCTGCATTAGTGCATGAACAGTACACAAGGGCATGCTTACATGAACTTTCACCTTATGAAGTGATGTCCTTGTAAATGTAATTTTCAATCCTGCCCTTTACACACTGAATATGGGCCTTGACTGACTATTACATCTAAGACCTGACCCGTGTTATCCCGTGTCTCTCTCAGATTACAGTGTGCGTGTGTGTGTGTGTGTGTGTGTGTGTGTGTGTGTCCCTCCCTCCCTCCCTCTCCCCCCCCCCTCTCTCTCTCTCTCTCTCTCTCTCTCTCTCTCTCTCTCTCTCTCTCTCTCTCTCTCTCTCTCTCTCTCTCTCTCTCTCTCTCAACTTGGCACCCCCTGTGGACCTGGGGTAAGAATAGACCCACCTCATCTCCGTGCACCAGTGATAAACGTTGAACAAGTGGGGAAATAGAGGTTGGGCTTGCTCAGTCTAACTCCAAGCAGCGTGTGTGATTTTCATGACCTGTGACCTTCAATAGCCTGCAAGGGCTGATAGTCAAGTTCCTCCCATTCATTCATTCATTCATTCATTCATTCATTCATTCATTCATTCATTCATTTGTTAATTCATACTCTCGCCCTATCTCAACCTAGTGCACTGCGGAGATGACCGTCAATGGCAAGACTTCCAAGCAGCTCATACTGAAGGAGGACAGAGACGACAGCGCTACCTGGGAGCGCAGCACTCCTCGACTGCAGCAGCTGGAGAGCAGGCTTGTAGCGCTGCAGGAAGCACTTCGGCGCTCCCCCGCATCTCTCTGGCATCTTCTCCATGACGACCATCCCTGCAGATGCAGGTAGGGGTGGGGAATGGAGGGGGTATAGGTCTTTTGGGGGGGGGGGGGGAAGGATGTGGTAGGGGGGGGGGGGGGAATGGAAGGGGTAGAGGACTTTGGGGGGGGGGGGGGGGGGGATGTGGTGGAGGGGGGGGGGGGGGAAATGGGGGGGGTATAGGTCTTGGGGGGGGGATGTGGTGGGGGGCGGAATGGACAACACAGCACACAGCAGCACACTACAGCACAACACAGAAGGCTGAGGATGACACAGCAGTGCACTAAAGCACACTACAGCACAGTACAGAAGGCTGAAGATAACAGCACAGTGTGCTGTAGTGTGCTGCAGTGTGCTGTGTTATCCTCAGCCTTCTGTGTTGTGCTGTAGTGTACCGCTGTGTAATCCTCAGCCTTCTGTACTGTGCTGTAGTGTACTGCTGTGTTATCCTCAGCCTTCTGTATTGTGCTGTAGTGTACCGCTGTGTTATCCTCAGCCTTCTGTACTGTGCTGTAGTGTGCTGCTGTGTTATCCTCAGCCTTCTGTTCTGTAGTGTGCCCCGTATTAATAAATATATTTGTAACCTGTGTCAGGCCCGGCCGACTGGGACGGCAGGGCACGTAACAAACTTCATGAAGTATCTTCCGTGTGGGGTGAGCGACTCTCCCCCACATGGCTCACGAGAAGAGAGGAAGTTGTGCTCTGCCGTTCCCGGATCGGCCATTCTGTTTTGACCCACTCCTATTTGTTGCGGTCAGAGTCTCCACCGGAGTGCCACGCCTGCCAGTGCAGGCTTACCATGCGGCACATTCTGGTGGAGTGCCCTCGACTTGCTCATCTACGGAGTGAGTCGAGCAGTCTGTCTGGCATCTTTAAAAATCCTCTTGCTGTGAAATTTTTTTTTATAGATTCTGAGTATTATTCTTGTATATAATAAGTTGTACTATATCTTAATTGTTTTCGATATCTCTCTACTTACCTCTTCTGTGGTAATCTTTTAATTGCACATTTTTATTCAATGAAAGTATGTTGTGGCCTTGAATGACCTTAAAAACTGATGAGCCCTCGTGCTCCATCCACCTATCCCTCAATGCATTGTCGGTGTCAAGGACATCGAGATGTGACATTTTGCCCTTTCGTAATTATGCTTTTTCGTGTTTGAAGGCTATGCACTGCCTTTGCTGGCTGTTGGGCTGTGGGACTAGATTTTATTGATTTTATATCACTAGTTTAGTGAATTATACTATACTCCGCTGTCGCGTTGAGTTATATTACCATGATGGAAGTGTTTCTTAACGTTGTGGCCTTATATAGCCTACAAGGCTGATAGGCCCTTAAACTCCATCCATCCATCCATCCATATGTAGTGTGCTGCTTCAGAATGAGGGTTCCTCTTGTGGGTTGGGGGTCAGAATAGACCCACCATGTCTCCCTACAGGATTCATAAGAGGCGAATAACTAGGGACATAGTAACTTGATTTGCGCTTACTTGGAACTATTCTAGTAATTTTCGTGCTTAATGACCTTGCTTAGCCTACAAAGGTTGATAGGCCGTAAAACACCATCCATCCATCCATCCATCTATCCATCCATCCATCCATTAGTCCACCCAACCGTCCGTCCATTAATCCATCCATCCATTCACTGTCCGTCCATCCATCCATCCATCCATCCGTCCACCCAACTGTCCATCCATCCATTCATCCTTTCATCCATTCATCCATCCATCCACCATCCATCCGTCCATCCATCCATCCATCCATCCACCCACCCAACCGTACATCCATCCATCCATCAATCCACCCATTCATCAATCCATCCATCAGGGTGAGGGTGGCGCTGCGGTGGGTGGGCAGACTGGTGCTGCTGGTGGCGGTGCTGCTGCTGGTGGTCAGCGTGCCCTGGGAGTACATCCGCCTGTACCAGGAGGAGACTGCCCGAAGAGCTGCTCATCTCCATCTTGTGAGTGACCCCCCCCCCCCTCTACCCCTCATGTGTGCTCTCCCCCATTCCACTCCCCTTCCCATCCCCACCCCCTCCCCACCCCCACCCCCCATCCCACTCCCACCCCCTACTAAGCTCCTCCACCCCCACCCCCCATCCCACTCCTACCCCCCATCCCACTCCCACCCCCCATCCCACCCCCCATCCCACTCTCACCCCCCATCCCACCCCCACCCCCCATCCCACTCCCACCCCCCATCCCACTCCCATCCCCCATCCCACTCCCACCCCCCATCCCACTCCCACCCCCCATCCCACTCCCACCCCCCATCCCCACTCCCACCCCTCATCCCCACTCCCAACACCATCCCCACTCCCACCCCCATCCCACCCCCTCCCCCCCTCCCACTCTAACCCCCCACCCACCCCCACCCCCCATCCCACTCCCACCCCCATCATCCCACCCCCCATCCCACTCTCACCCCCATCCCACCCCCACCCCCCATCCCCACTCCCACCCCTCATCCCCACTCCCAACACCAACACCATCCCCACTCCCAACCCCATCCCCACGCACCCCCACCCACTCCCACCCCCCATCCCACTCCCACCCCCCATCCCACTCCCCACCCATCCCACTCCCCACCCATCCCACTCCACCCCCACTCCCCTCCCACCCCCATCCCACCCCCACCCCCATCCCACTCCACCCCACCTCATCCCACTCCCACCCCCACTCCCACTCCCACCCCCCATCCCACTCCCACCCCCCATCCCACTCCCACCCCCCATCCCACTCCCACCCCCCATCCCACTCCCACCCCCCATCCCACTCCCACCCCCCATCCCACTCCCACCCCCCATCCCACTCCCACCCCTCATCCCCACTCCCAACACCATCCCCACTACCACCCCACTACCACCCCCCATCCCACTCCTACCCCCCATCCTGCTCACACACCCCTACCTGCTCACACCCCCTACTAAGCTCCTCCACCCCCCACCCCCAACCCCTCATTCCTGTTCTCTCTGTCCCCTTCTGCTTTCCTTCATCCTTCCTTTTTGCCTCTCTCATAATGGATGCATGTTCTTACTCTCTGATTGATTGTAGGCTGTTGTTTGAACATTCAAGTGTTTGAAAGGCAGGCAGTGGCATGGACTGATACAGTGATAGACACAAAAACAGTGGCATGGACTGATACAGTGATAGAAAGGCAGGCAGTGGCATGGACAGTGATAGACACAAAAACAGTGGCATGGACTGATACAGTGATAGACACAAAAACAGTGGCATGGACAGTGATAGACACAAAAACAGTGGCATGGACTGATACAGTGATAGACACAAAACAGTGGCATGGACTGATACAGTGATAGAAAGGCAGGCAGTGGCATGGACAGTGATAGACACAAAAACAGTGGCATGGACTGATACAGTGATAGAAAGGCAGGCAGTGGCATGGACTGATACAGTGATAGAAAGGCAGGCAGTGGCATGGACTGATACAGTGATAGACACAAAACAGTGGCATGGACTGATACAGTGATAGAAAGGCAGGCAGTGGCATGGACTGATACAGTGATAGACACAAAACAGTGGCATGGACTGATACAGTGATAGAAAGGCAGGCAGTGGCATGGACAGTGATAGACACAAAAACAGTGGCATGGACTGATACAGTGATAGACACAAAAACAGTGGCATGGACTGATACAGTGATAGACACAAAAACAGTGGCATGGACTGATACAGTGATAGACACAAAACAGTGGCATGGACAGTGATAGACACAAAACAGTGGCATGGACTGATACAGTGATAGAAAGGCAGGCAGTGGCATGGACTGATACAGTGATAGAAAGGCAGGCAGTGGCATGGACTGATACAGTGATAGACACAAAACAGTGGCATGGACAGTGATAGACACAAAACAGTGGCATGGACTGATACAGTGATAGACACAAAACAGGGGCATGGGACTGGATACAGTGATAGACACAAAAACAGTGGCATGGACGATGATAGACACAGTGGCAGGACTGACAGTGAAGAAAGGCAGATGGCATGGAACTGATACAGTGATAGACACAAAACAGTGGCATGGACTGATGACAGTGATAGGACACAAAAACAGTGTGCATGGACTGATACAGTGATAGACACAAAACAGTGGCATGGACTGATACAGTGATAGACACAAAAACAGTGGCATGGGACAGTGATAGACACAAAAACAGTGGCATGGACTGATACAGTGATAGACACAAAACAGTGGCATGACTGAACAGTGATAGACACAAAACAGTGGCATGGACTAGTGAT